>JAPMOR010092897.1:158323-185754 GCA_026543865.1 Argiope aurantia
ATACAGTAGTATATAGAAAACTATATACAGTATATACAGTAAACTATATACAGTATTTTTTCTATATACAGTAGAACATATTATCGTTTTTATCCTTTTCTACACAACATTGCATTACTTTTACGCAGATATGTATGTATAGTGTTCATTTGCTTACATTTGGGTGGTTTGCTGTATATTAACGGAAGAATCAATGACATAAAGATTACAATTCATATTTTCATTATAATTATTATGCTTGCAAAGTATTACTTTTACGCTGATATGTATGTATAGTGTTCAATTGCCTGTAAATAACAATTTGATTCATTTTAAAGTGGCATTCTTTACAAGCCTCGAATAAAAATAAAAATTGAAAATTCTGCATTTGGGTGGTTAGCTGTGTATTAACGGAAGAATCAATGACATAATGATTACAATTCATATTTTTATTATAATTATTATGCTTTAAATCTTTTATGAATTATTTTGCTGTAATGAGTTCATCTCCCAAAATTGCCACTTCACATTTATTAATCCGAAATTGTCAATAAGGAAATAATGAATAAATTTTGATCAAGTAACAACTAAATTTTAAAGGTATATACATTATGTTCACTAATAACACAGGAATACTTTTCAGTTTCAGACAAGATTATATGACGTTCAAGAAAACGCCGGTCACTTTTCTTTAAACATAAAATAGCCTGAAGATAATAATCCAGCGAGTAATGTCATATCCTTTAACATTCCTAGATGCAAGGGGGTACTCACCTTGTATCCGTAGCTTCCTTCCACCTTTTTTCCATCGCTCTTTTCCTTTCTGAAGGTGGTGGTGCCTTTGTCATCGTTAGTCTCGTAGCCGAATTCGTAAGGGATGGGCTGCAAGTGAAATTAGATAAGATATTGTATGCTACTACAAAGAAACAGGTATCAAAATCATCTGTGTGAAGACAAATTTATGATGATAACGGAAAAAGTTAATGTTCTTGAAATCAACACACATAAATAACCAATAAATTGGAGAAAACCTTTATAATCTAGTCAACTTTATAAATACAAATAAAAAATACAATAAGGTAAAAATCATGTGCTAATATTGGGGAAACTCCATCAACTCCGTTGTTAAATCAAAAGGAGATCATTATAGAAAATCTTTAGAAAAAATACTGCTAATATTTTGAAAATAAAAATATGATAAATCTGTACAAAATAAAAGAGATATTTTGCTTTGGAATAATATTTATTGCACTTAAAAATTATTTTAGAGAATATTTCGTATTTTTTGCGATAAATAAACAATATGATTTTTAAAAATTTATCTGGTATTTGATTTTAAAATATCGATTAAAAATTCAGGCAAAATAATATATAATCATCACTATGTCCCATTAGTACACTACTGATTTATTTATTCAGAAAAAAAATGTTTATGACTAAAATGATGAAAATAGATGGGTTAATGAAAAAGAAATTAAATGAAAATTTAAATTATTTAATATTGTTTACCGATTTATTATACCACTAATTCAGATAGCCATTGGCGGAATGATAAATGAATCAGTATTTATTTAATAATATATTTTTCTTCAAAGAAATCTTTTTTTGTGAGTGTTCACAAATTAATCTCTTGTCAATGCAAACAGATTCGTCCTTATTTCAGTGGGTTTGCTCACTTCCCGATGTTTTGATTTGAAAAATAAATTAATCAGATTTATTGATATCTACTCACTCCAAATAATAACCAGACAAAAAGAATAGCATGAGTATTGAAGATTCTTCTAGTTGAAGATTAGCACTTATCAGTCAATATGAAATTATTTTAATGCTATTTTCATTTATTGAGACTAATCTATACTTATAATAAAGCTCAATGTGTGTGTGTGTGTGGTGGTGCTCTACAGGCCAGATAATTCAACCTACAGCTACCAAATTTACCACGTGTATACCTTGGAGGCCAGGAATGTGCACCTGGGGGTTATTTTTTCGAATTTTTAATTAGAATTTTATTTACTTAAAAATTAAGCGAAATTTTGGCGTGTTTCTGCTATAACTTCCGAAAATATTATCGCACAAAAAAGATTTTTACATGAAGTTACAGATAAAAAATTTATCTTTTAAATGATACCAATGTTTTAACCTTAAAATTAAATTTCTATTTTAATGAATTTTTAAATAAATATTTTAACTATATTTTTCAACAATTTTTTTCGTACAAAATAAAAATAAAATTTAAGCAAGCACGTTTCGCATTCATGGGAAAAAAATTAGCTTTTTTCAAAGTGTTGCCATCACATTGATTAAAGCTCCAATTAAAAATAAATTAAATCTTTTTGGAAATGAAATCTGCAAAAATATAATTTTCCGCACGTGTCTGTAGGAAATGAAACAGATACGAAATATTATTTTTTCTAAAAAATAAATTCAAGAAAAATTATTTTATGATCTTTTACACTCTCTATATTATTAATCTAATAAATAAGTTTTATTTTAAGGCAAGTTTTGTTTAATATTAACAGGATATCCATTCAATTCAGGGCCACACAGCTAATTTGTAAACCTTTAGTAAGACACAGATCTGCTAAAATGATCTAAATGGAAAATGATTATATTTTATGTAACTTGATTCAATAAATGCTCTAATAAATAACGAATTTTTGATTTTACATAAAGCTTCTGCTGTGGAAGTCACGAGTAACAAAATGTTCTTGAAACACTAATATTTTAAATAAAAAGAGTTAATTTCCAATCAACTAAATCAATCACTTAAACTGACTGATTTGTGAAAATTTGAATATCACTATTTAATAAAAAAAGAGGATAATTTTAGATTTTCCATCGATCGTTTCAAAGACGATACGCCAATCAGCGCGCAGTTTCTCAAGATTAATTGGCCTAAGATTATGAAAATGTTGAGTTTTTCTAAATTTTTAACATTCAAAACTTCATAAATAAGTCTTAGTTGATCGTGGAAAACAGAAACATTCATTCATTTATTTAAAATTTGGTGTGTCCAGAATATTTCTCAGAATATGATACCTTACTGCATTAAATTTAGACTTCATAAGTTTTGAAATATATTTATAGGCCGGAACAAAATATTATTAATGCTTTCCTTTCAATTCTCTTGAAAGCAAAACTAAAAACTAAATTTTATGCTGAATCTGAGAAATTTACTTGAATTATTCTTTGAAATATTACATAAATTATGAAAAATATTTTGTGGTTCACATAAGACTTAAATACCGAGCGATTGGGTTTGCAATGCTCATATTCAATAATAATAATAATAATAAATAAATAACAACAAAGATGATAAATAAAATAAAACTCTTGGTTTTATTAAAAAATTTCTTTATATTAATTGCAATTTCATCATTTCCACTTGAAATTAAAGTTGAAGTTTTACCGGAAATGACAACAAATTAGCAAAATATATTTAGTAAATTGAACGAAACGATCTAAACAACAGTATATGTTTGGTATGACTATCAAAATTTGAAAATTAAAAATGTTTTGTTTGAGAATCTATTAAGAGACCAGTTACTTAAAATATTTAATTGAAAATTGTAGCGGGCGGTAATACTGGCGAACCGGCTGGTCGCCAAAGGCGGCTAGTATTATAATAAAACTAGAATAAAATGCAGAATCAAGAAATGTTCAAATGAGTAGTTTGACTTTTGAGCTAACCTAAGTTCTTAACATTATTAATGAATCTTACTTGAATGGAAGAATCTCTTTCTTGATTTTAGGGGGGGGGGATGTTTGTTATTAAATGAAACTAAAAAATAAAAAAGCCTTATGAAAGGGTACGTGAAGAAATAAAGATTGAGAGTCGATGTCTTCAGTTATAAAAAATGGCACCTTTTTTTAATAATGAAAGTTATAGATAGCCTTGAAGACAAATAATACGAATGCCATTTCTTCAAATATTTAAAATGTCATATTAATTAATTTATTCAAGTCAGTCTTATATAACTGAATAATAACAAATTACTAAAATTAATTCTTTTCTTTTTATTTGGCTTGAAAATGAAAAGGTTTTAGTTTAAAAATTTTGATAATTCAAGCAGTGTTTAACTAATTCATTTTAATTAAAAAAATAGTCAAAAATGCTTTAAAAACCTTTTATTATTATACTAAATGACAGAATTTTTTTATTTTATTTATATTTAATTTTAGTCATGTGATCTGTAGTATTTCAAATTCATTACAGTGTAGTGCCATTACTCTATATCAGGAATTAATTTAATTAATGATTAGATGATAATTAAAACTTCTGAAAATACCTGTAGGTCTGCTAAAAATAGTACAAAAAGGTATTGTCATTGGAAATACGCAAGTAAACCAAATTAGAAAGCATTAATATATCAAGAATGAGTGAAAAATTTATTACAGAAAATTTTTTTGCAAACTACAAAGCAAGTCAAGTTAAATAAAAGTGGATAAAGAAATGATGCTCACTTCGTGTTTTTCTTCCTGAGCAACGGGTGCTCGATAGGGAAGTGCGAGTGATACAGCAGCAAGAGCTGCAATAAGGAGAACCTGCAGAAAATACAACATGTTATACATTAGTACAGTTAAAATCAGTACAAAAAGTTCAAAATAATTTTAAATTTGCGGCATTAGAAAAATCTTAAAATCTAAGCGTTATGCTAAATTAGAATTTGTTAAATAATTTATTTAGACAATTTTTAAATCTATTTTTTTTCAGTATTTCTTTTTCTTCCAATTTATAATCTGAAAAAAAGAATCTTAAACTTTTTCGCTTGCCACCAGTGTTTTTACAAAATATTTCCGCATCTCCATTTTATTTATTTATTTGCAAGTCCCAAATTCGAAAATAAATAATCAGAAAACATTAAATATTTCTTTTCAGAGAGAAATTCAGTTTCGAATAATATTTTAGTATTTTTGAAGTGAAATGAGTTTCTCAATTTTTACAAGCATCGAAAACTTGAAATTCAATTAATTTATAAGTAGAATATTTCATATAAGGAAAAAACTATGTAGAAATATTTCTAAAGACACTGCACTCTTCTGAGACCCATTTCAAATCAGGGTGTAAAACTTAACAATCTGTGATTTAGAAACATTTTAAAATGCAAGCAGTTCACACATACATATAAATTTTATTTTTATGTCAATATATTATTAATCATTATCTATTTTGTTTTCCTTTGAAAAAGATACCAAGAAAATTTTATTTTTTCACCCTTACCTTTTTAAATTGTTTTCCTGTTTTTTAGAATAATTATTTATTTCAAAAATATATTTATTCTCTATTTAACATTAAAAATATAAATATATATCTCTATATATTTAAAAATCTCTTTTATTTTGTAACTTAGCATGATTAATTTCATGTTACTTTTATGTTATGATTTATATAACTTAAGTAAGAAAATGTTTTCTTTCTATGGCCTCAATCCAACTGCATTCAAAAAATTTTCGAATAACCATTCGCTATTTTTTTATATCTCTAATGACGCTTAAAAAATTTTATATTGAATAAATATTTTATAAATGTTTCATAGAACTTCATGCTTACTTGTAATAATGAAAAGAATTTTAACTCTCGCTTGTATTTAAAAATCATTTAAAATCTATGAAATTCTTTTTAGCAATCTGCATTAAAGTTAGTAAAACACAACACTCTAGACTTTTCTCTCATAGGACCAAAATATAAAAATTTATGTCATAAAATATTTATGTGTTTTTTGAAATTTTGAGTAATTAAAGAAAAAATTAATTCTTAAAATTTTTCTTTTAAGTCATTAGTAACTTCCTAACTATCATCTGAACAAATTCTTTAGAATCGATGACACAAAATACATGGATGAAATTTCTTCAAATTCGTAAAAAAAGTTTTCAAACTATGAAATTCAATTGCAGAAGACGGGAAAAGCTTAAAAAGATTCCAGAAACCTTTATGATAAATCAAAGATCGGCTCCACCAAATGGCTGAAGATTTATAGACAATCAGGATAACTTACCTTAGCGATCATGGTTTATTTTTGACGAAGTACAACGCAAATCAGAGCTGAAGACTAGTATGTCTTCCATTGAAATGATGAACGCTTATATACCCAAGAATCGGACTCTTAAAGACACTTATATAACAAATTAATTGTATCAAGATCATGTACCACTTTAATTGATCACAAGAATTTGAACTCCCATCTATGTTATGGAAGGTAGTTTTCGATTCATTCGCGTTTTTTTCCCCCTTGCAGCAACACTTTGCATTGACCGAGTCACCGCCTAATGTGATCTAAAAAACAATCTATCTCAAGTGTGAATTTAAAAAAAAGGATTGGTGAATTATGCGATTTCGCAGAGTTTCTGTTATTTTCTTGCGTAGCTTACTTTCTCAATGACCCCGCAAAAAAGCAAAGGTAAATACAATTTTTTAATGAATGATAGCTTTTAGGGTTCCTTTAGGATAAAATTATGAATTCGAAGGTCATTATTGACATTTCGTTTATTAGTACTTCTTAAATAGTTCGATATCATTGAAGTTAACGGTTTGTGCGAGAAAATGTACAGCATTTGCTCTTTAGGCATATTGAGAAATTAATATGTTAGTCCATAAGAATTTACTGATACTGATATGTTGATATGATTGATTGGTTTCATTTTTTTGGTGTGTGTTTCAAGGCTTGCTTTCAATACATTAAATATCTATAGTTTATATAATTGGGAATCGTATAATATTGTTAAAAATTAATAGACCATTTAATGGACCGATTTTATTATTATGGAAGAAATCATTATTTCTTGTTTATTTTTTAAAAATTAAAACCAAAGATACAGGATGCACTAGAAAAAATCGAATCTAATCAATGAACTTTAAAAAAAAATTCGGTTCTAGAAAATATTTCTATGACAGCAAACTATCTAGACAAGAAAACTTTTATTTAAATGTAACTTTTAAATGTTAAGATCATTTGATTAAAGTGGAGTATTTGAGTAACTAAATGCCTTAGAACCCTTGATTCAGTTTTATGCTTCATTCTAAATTTTAAAAAACCTACAGCTAATATACTAAAATTATACTTTTGTCACTATAGCCAATATCATCTCTGTTTATAATTTATGTTGGGTATTATATAATATTGATAAAAATTAACACCTATTTAATCGATAGATTTTTTTTTATGTTAGAGATCATTATTTTCTGTTTATTCTTTCTCTCTGTTGATCAATGTTATGAAATAGTAACAAACAAAATAAATTTTTGAAACGAATATTACAGTTGAAGCAGTAGGCTGAAAATGTAGGCATTGGAATTAGTGGCCAATATTCCGGAATTTTTTTCCATTTGACATCCGGTCTCAGTGGACGTTAATATAACTAAACCAATCATAATGCGATAATATATTATCATAACCCGAGCGCAGTTTACCTATGGAATTCTTCTGATAACGATAGGAATAAAAAATTATATATTGTTCTATGAGCCTTTTTTTCACAGTACACCACTGACAGTGGCGGATTTTAAGAAAGTTAAACAGTTGACTAGGGCCACTGGACTGCAAGTCGATTAAAAAGTACTGCTAGTCTAGTTTTCAAACAATTAAATATGTAAGATATACACGTTTTTGAATTAAAAATATTAGTATTATAATTGTGCACTCATTTTATTACTGAACTAATTACTTAAAATGAGAGTAATTAATTTTTATAGTATACTGATTGTATTTACTTTCAAACTTTAAATGTTTTTTTTTCAAATTTTAAATTTTGCCTGATACATTGCCGCATTGAAGAAAGACAATCGAATCTCCATGGCCGCATGGTCATGGCACTGGTCTCATGATCAAGAGACCTGGGTTCGAATCCCGCTATAGACAATGCGATTAATAGTATATGTAAGTACTTGATTTTATGTTTTCCTTTCTTTCATGTTCCAGAAGATACTGGACATTTCTTTATTTTACCAGACAAGTGTTCTGGACTTTTCTTACTGTCTCCAGAAGATTATTCTGGAACATTCTCTGCTTATATAAAAGCAGAAGATTTGTCAGTTACTGTATTCTCAGTTCTGAATTGAGTTAATAAATTGATTTAGCTCTACCTCTTGTGTGTGTCATTGAGTTCTATACTAAAGTATCTACGTGACAATATTAATTGTATTGTTTTAGAAGCCTTTTGCTGTGCTACATTGTGCTATGATACATCAAATTTCTGTCATCTCATTTAAAATTTGATATTCAAATTGAAGCGAAAGGGTTTAAATTACTGCAACATATATTTATTGAAACTCAACGTATTTATTAAAAGCATAAGAATAAAAAAAAATAATTATCCATTATTCATATATTCTGTACATTTCAGAAGGTTCAATGAAAATTTCTCTGATTCATTAAAACTGCAAAATACTACAATGAAAACCAATTTTCAAGCTATAAAAGCAGTAATACAATTTAAACATCCGATTATAGAACAGGAAATAGCAGCAATGTTTAAAATGGGAGTACTTTAAAACGTTTCCATCTTTGCTTACTTGTGAAATTAAGCTTTAATTGTAAATACAATAAAATTTCACATTTCTGTTAAAAGCATAAAAATTTATTCAGGAACCTATTCAGCTTTAAATGCAAGCTGTATCTTTTTACTTAAATCATCAATCATATAAGGCGGGATAGCACCTTAGATATGGAGATGAGGAGTTGCAGTGTGAGTTAATTATGCATGAGTACTCCCTTCCTTACAGGAGACAAAAATAATGTAGGGCCAATTCTTTACTCTTTTCAAATGAAGGATCGTACCTCTTAACTAAGGAATGGACATATGAGTCTATAATATTGGAAGGTATTTTGCGACCATCTCAATAACCGATTAATTGCTTACGGAGCATTCAGATCACCCTGCAAGCATTTGGTAGGTCGGAGTGGCAGATCTCATTTGTAATTGTACCTTCTTCAACATCAATTATCTTCAATAATTGAAGGGAAAAAAATTTAAAAAAATGAAGTATTTGTAGCATCAATAAAAATGATTTGAATATCACGATGACAATGAAATATATTGAGGTAAAATTAAATTAAAATGTTTTGAAAAATTAATTAAAAATAAATAAACAAATTATGTTCTGTTGACCGTTAACTAAAAATTATTTACAGGTATCATTGGAAAGATAATTTCTTTTGCAATTTTAAAATTAATTTTTGAGATATAAAGGTTTCGATTATTATGCTGGGAAAACGTCAAAATTTCGTTTACTTTTTTTATCGATGATTAAAATCACAACCAGATCACACGGGAAGTAGATTTTCCCGCTCTCCGAAATATATCTGTGCAGCATTAGGTATCTCCAAGATTAATAATCTGTTCTATAAAATGTGTATGCACACATACACATTCTTCTTTATTTTTAGTAGAGATTGGAATATTATTTATTCATTGATTTTTTATTTTATACTTAATAGACCCATAAAATAATTTTTATAATATATTTGTTTGAAATTTATTATTCTTTTAGATTTTTTTCATAATTTGATAATTTCCTTAAGATATAATTGTGAGCAAGGAAATCGTTAAATAATAATTACGGTTGATTTTTCAAAACTTTAACTATGTTTGTAAACATCATTCTATCCATTCTATAAGTATATGAAAACATAATATTTTAATCTCATTAATAAAATTAAAAAATAATTACTAAAGAGGGCGACTTCATAACATGCATTGTCTGAATCAGCAAAATGTCTAAATTCATCACTGGCCTCTTCCACGTTAATTATAAAATTCATGTTTGAAAGTTTTAAATATGTGAGGAACATTTATTCAAAATTGTTCATATAGAATTTCTATACTCTGTTTCACCCTAAGTTGGCAGTATTGTAAAAGGTAGAAAATGTGACGCTCCGCGTTGGGAAAGAGTTCCCCATCAATTCCAACTTTAAAATAGTTAAAATGCGCAGAAATTTATCAAATAATATCATAAATTACAGAAATCCTTTTTTTATATGTATGTATTTAAAATTATTCTCAAGTTAGAAGTGCTTATCTGTTAAGTTTTTGTAAATAAAGCGAACGAATAAAACTAAAAGATTGACATAATGAATTCCACTTTGGTTTGAACAGGTCTTTAAGGCCAAATATTTGGCCCGCTTTTCTTTTACGTCTCCGCCAACTCAGCTTCATTCAGTTCGCAACCGTTATAATCTTTCGTACATTTTTATTCCAGCTTTTTTACCAGCTGATATTTTTGATACTATTAATCACATTAGTAGTTATTAGTTTTGATTGTTGAATATTTATTCGATTCGTTATTTTTATTCACTTCTAAAATGTCTGAAAAAGTGAAAATGTTATCACCGACTACGCTGTGCACACCTTCAAAACGAGTGAAACCAACAAAAAGTGCAGCATGTAGAAACATATTAAACGTTTATTCTCGACACCGAGAAAACCCTCAAGATTCTATCAATTAAATCATCGATAAAGTTTCGCACCTTACAGGTGTTTCGCAATGAACAGTTTTCCTTTTGAAAAAAGAAATAAAGGCATCCAGTCCTTTAAGTACCCCTGGGAAGAAATGACCAGGCTCAGTAAGGTAAGCATTCAGGTCTTGTAAAACATGATGATTTTACATTATCCTGTATTTGAAGAAAAATCCATGCATATTTTCGTAGAAATGAGATCCCAACATTAGATAAAGTTTTAATAGATGTGAACGATTATAACAGATATCTTTTCGAAAAACATTAGCTGAACTACACTTTACCGAATATTGAAAGATTTAGGGTTTTCTTTTGAGAAACGATGAAACGAAATGAAATAACATTAAAGATTTATTAAAATAATGTATCAATAATATTGAACAAATGAAAATAAGGAAACAATTAATTCTCCGATAAAGTAATAATATAATAAGGTAAATAAATATTTACCATTTGGCGAAAAATTTGGGAGATAAAGTTTCGCCAGCGATCTGCATTTCTAGTAACTTTGTACTTTAAAGTAACCCAGTTCCCCTGCCAAAGACTGCGATTCGGCATGCCTAGAATATACACTACTGCCAAGTTGGGGTGAAACAGAGTATAATTTGTATCTTTCTTCTAGATGTAAATCAATTGAGTACGCCACTGCAATTTCATTGGATAAGATTGGACGCCACTGTAAATCATCTACATACACGCTGAAGATTCATCCTTTCGATAACAAAATCACCTACTGCTTAGAATTTGTTTTTTAATCTACAATTTACTTGATTAAAACATATGCTCACAGTTTAATATTTTTCGGTATAGAAACAAATAACAAAATTACATTTTTGAAAGTGCCGCGACTACTATATGTTTACGATTTAGAAATACAGTTTCACTCACCAGAAAAAGATAGTTGAGGGAAAAATAAAGCAGAGAAAAAAATCTACTTGGCTAAGACGTGATAGGGATGCATGCAGTCCAATTCACTTTTTTGTTTATTTATTAGTTGTGTCATTTTCTCTGTTTTGTTTTAAAGAGCAGATGTCAACGTCGAACAAAGTTTTAGACAAATCACGCCAGATATGGAAATGAAATCGTCTGTCCAATTGCATGATAGTGCCAACATATACTAGTTATAGAATGCTGTTGAAAAATAAAGTGGAAAGTGGCAGATGGATAAAGAAAATATGAAAAAATCGCGGTTTCCTATTTGTCGATTGCGAATCTTTTTAAAATGCACCTATGACCGGAAGAATTCTATTCTTTAGAAGCGTTAAACTTTTCAATAAGATGGAGTAGCCTTTTTCTGAACTTTTAAATCTTTGCAGAGTATTTGAAAAAGGTAAGATTCTTAATTAATTAATTTTGAATTATCATTTAGTAACGTTGTCCTAATTGACAGAGGCGAATTTCGCAGCTATAATCGAATATGCGGAATATGGAGTATCAGCGATTGCTCTGTAATTTTATTCAAATGCTCAAATTCAGAATAATTATAGAGCAGAAATTTTATTTTTCAAGGCTGTAGATTAGATATGCTCTCATATCGGCATCATATGGTATAAATATAAATAATTTAAAAATCGAATATCATATTAACAAATATCTTATTAGCTTTAATGTCCAATACAAAAATATATAAAAGAAAGAACTTTTGTGAATTATAAAATATTATAACTACAATGTTACATTGGATTAACGAAGTTTTGATTAAGTAAATTGAAGTAAAAATTCATATTTATAATAGAACGGAGTATCAATTTTTCATTTAGCTACCTTATTTTTCTTCTTGATAGATCTGGTAAAATATAACTTTTAATGTTATTTTGTTTGATGTTTTAACGCTAATAAGTTTGAAGTTATTACTTTGTTATAATTTATTATAAAAATGAAACATTGCTACTTATAGGTAAGAAAATAATTAATTAGCAATTAAGGTTAATTTTTCAATAATTTTATTAATTTCATCATTTTCTCACGAAATTTCCAGATTAATTTCATTTCCCATTATATGTTGATGTGATTAAAAAAGACGGAGGCTCGCAATGAGCACATCTTAAGCCTCAAAATGCCTAAATCCTCCGTTGATCACTGTCCTTCTCTTAGTCTTGTATCTTTTGTGTCTCGCCTTCCTTCGTTAACGATTAACGAAAAACCTTTCCACAAGAAACTGCTGCAGCTGCTTTTGCTCCTGCCTTTTTATTAATAAATATGCTTGCTTGGCAGTTTTTTATTAAGTAGTACATTGTACTCCCCAATTATTAATCGGCAGATAAATGGCAATTTATGGATAAAACATAAAGATCACTTCTTTGAGCTAAACATCATGGATGATCACAGTCTAAAAAAAAAATGCTTTCGGCATATAGGTCTCAGTTAATAGAAAAACACCAAGTCTGGCAATATTCAAAGCCGATTACTAATTTCTCTCATTTAAGAATCATTTACCAGTGCCTTTGAGCCTAAATTTCTAACAATGTTACGTAATTCACTCAGAAAAAAAATCCATTCAGTGGGAGTAAAACTATGCTAAAATTTCAAATCGAAGTCCGTATGCTACATTTCTTATTATAGATCGATATTTATAGTGTTTCTTCACTTTTTTTATTGTAGAAGTAAATCGTTGATTAACTGTGGAGTTTAAACCGCCCCACGAACTGTAATTGCAGAATAAGCAATCTCAAGTGCAACACCCCCCAAAAAACTTTAATCTTCTCTGTTATTTAAATTTCTGTTAACCCATATAAAGCTCTCATATTTCTTCAAAAAAATTAATAAAAATGCATCATTAGAAGTGATCAATAAAGAATTTCAGGATTAAGGAATTATCCACTATTACTTATTATATGAAGGAACTGCCAACTCCCTGAATACAAAGCTTTTAACACTCACATTTGACTTTTATATATCATTAAAACAGAATAATATTAAAACAGAATCGTCTGCTATCATTAAAGCAGAAAAATACATAACATTGGATACATATATCTCACTACCAGACTTTATACATCAAACCGCTACGGTACTTTTACTGCCAATATTTTGCACATCCAGATTTTTCCGAATTATATGCGCCCATAGAGCTGAAGTTGACCACGACAGTATTAAATAAACAGAAAAAAAGATGCGATCAAAAATGCGAAAAAAAAAACCCTTTTCAAAAAAAATTAACAAATAAAAATCCATTTTTAAAAATACACTTTTATTAGTATATTGAAATCTATTTTTTATTATTTGTAATATTTTTTACTTCACAGTCTTTAATTTACAGCTCATTATTGTGAATATTATGGAATGTGGTGGTATGTAGATTATTATGATCTGTGCAGGAAGCAACAGGACGAATGTTGTTGGAAACATTTCTTTAATAATCACATTCACACACTTAAACAAACACAAAGACAAGACATTCACGCTCGCGACTTCACAGTCCAACATCACATCTCTTTCTAATTACAATCGCAATGCACTGTGGGATGGCATATGGGATTGCCTAATCAGGCATCACCATCTAGTATCCAAAAGAGAAGATAAGAGTAATGCAACTGCTACATCCTCCCCCCTCCCCCTCTGACTCCGACGACGTCCCGGCAAGGAGACAAAATTTGAATTGTCTGGAAGTCTATTGGTTAAGAGTAATGCAACTGCTACAGGAATATTTTAAACAATTTTTTTTCTTAATTTTGTTATCATTAGTGTTAGGTATACGGAATCAAATTTTAACTAAATTAATCGGCTAATTGGTACTTAAATTCTGAAAACATCAAAATATATTATTATTATTGAGAATAAACAATTGTGTAAAATTTTGACTCTAGTTCATAAAGAAAGTAAAAGAAAAATTAATTATAAAATTTCATTAATTTTTCAATTATGAAGCAAACCAAGTTAAAAAGCAGCTTGCAAAATATAATTTAAACAGATTTCTTATCCTTGAAATCAGTTCCTCTCTTATTTAAACCACTTGTTATTTATTGTCTATGACATCCATCAAAAATGTATGTGCTGTCGTCCAGAACTTGTCCCTCTGACTTTCTATCATCACAGCAATTTAATTCTTTCTCAAATGAAATAAAACGGAATTTTCTGATCCTGGTTCTTAACCTAGAGAGGAGTACCTTCACAAATTAACAATCAGGTAATCATTTACGCCAATGTTTCAATGTATTAATTATTTCTAGAGATAACTTTTCAAACTTCAAAAATGTTGAGGATAAGAACAAAAGCTTAAATAAGACGCCAAGTTTAAAACAAATAACAATACTTCAGACGCGATAAGAAGTTTTAACTTTTATATAATAACACGAGAATTAAAGGTTTAATCCTATTTTGAAATCGAAACTTATTTTTTAACAAGACTGTATTTTTAAAACGGCATATTTTACGTAAACTGGGTGTCAATATTTTTTTAAAAGGAAGAAAAGCTTTACATGGAATGCATAAAAAGAAATCTATCAATAAAATCAATTGGACCTGACGTCACGAATTTCCTTATACATTTTGTGTCCATTTATAGTTATTTTTTGAGTATTGGGTATTTAAAAAAAAGGGGCTTTTTAATATTTCAATTATATTTTAAATTAATCAAAAATTATTCTAAACTGTTAGCTTTATTTGAAGTACTTTCAGAGCATATTATCGTACAAAAATATTTTAATCAAGATGGTTTAATTTGCCGAGCATGTATCGCAAATTATTTTAATTTGGAAATTAAAAATAAATTAGTACAATCAACTAGTACCTTTTTACGCATTTGATAGATCTAAAACATTTGATTTATACTTTGTTAATATCTGTTGAATTCTCAACTTGTTACAGTTTTGCATTTTACTAATGTCTCAATTCCTTTTCATTTCTTTCTTTGTTTTTTAAATCACGCTTATTAGATCAGCTTTACTGGTTGAAACATTTTGCAAGAACTTTCTTTAATATTTTGTATATTTATATCGATGTTTATAATCTGAATCGATGTTCATAATCTGAAATTTAATCCTTCGAAGACAAAATGATATTCATCGATTGGATCAGAATTTATTGAGACTAAATATAATTTTAACTAACCAAAAGAAATTGTACCTTCACAATCGAATGAATAAAATTCCTTCACTCTGCAACTTAATTAGGCTGAGCAATTTGAAGCTTTTTAGCATGATTTTAGAATGGCATTATTTCTGGAAATTGCATAATGTAACAATAATAAAGAATGGTGCAATCAAACCAGACAAATGTAATGTTCACGAATGAAGTATAAAATATTATTAAAATGAGACAGTACCTCGGAATAGGAGTTAAAATTTCTTTGTTTTAGATTTAAGTAATAATAATAATTTTTATTATTATTACATTTTGCAATTTGTTTCCAATTATGTTAATGTTGATCTAAATTAATGGAGACAATTTAAATCGTATATTTTTCAATTTAATTTCTCATGATTCAAGATAGATTATAGTTTATTTCCAGAAGAATATTTCAAAATCCCTTTGAAGGAACAAACACTGAAATGATTCGATTTATATCTGTTAATTGTTATGGCTTCCTTTGCACTTTCTCGTGTATGTAGTATACAGAAAGTTATGTAATCGCCAAAAAAATTTGAACTCGAGATTTTGACGGATCTCACGTTTTTAAACTCCCTGAGTTTGAAAAACACATTTTTGGAAAATGTCTGGCTGTCTGTGACTAAGTTCTAACTCAAAAACGCTTTGAGTTAGGCGTATGAAATTTGTTATAAGATCTTTATAAGAAATGTGTAGATTTCTGGCAAATTTTTTGAGCAAAATCCTTTCAGAGGAAGTCTGTTTGCGCGGATGTTCGAATATAATTTAGCGTGATAACTACAAAACAAAGAGAGCTACATGGATAAAATTCGGAACACAGATTTGAAATTGACAGTATAGATCGTCACCTATCAAATTTTAATCCAAATCCAATGAGGACTTGACCGTCTTTTTTCTAGATTTTCAGAAACATATAGATGTGATAATTCAAAAACGCAATGTGTTAAGTGTATTAAATTCAGTAATGGATTTTGTGACTACAAGTGTAGCTTTGTGTCAAATTCTGTTTCAATCGATAGGTAAAAAGGTATCTGAAGCACAAATTCGACTTTCAGATACTTTTAACTGCATGCCAGGCATCAGTTTCCAAAACACTCGCCAAGAATCACACAATATATCCAATAAAAATACCAAATTCACGCAAAAGATTTATAATTCGTAACTATTGTAAGCCAATTCCATGCAAGGCTTTCTGTGGGAGAACACCTTTATTAGAGAGTATGCGAGAAAGTTTTGGGGTAACCACTTTCGCTTTTTTCCCAAATTAATTGGATTTTAACTGGAAGCCAAAATTAACTGGAAAACGAAGGCTTACATAGAAAAGGTATTTATTTCAGCAAATTGCCAGAAGGGCAAACGATTTTTAAAACAAAGATTATGAAATCTAGTGAAGCAGTTCAATTCAACCTAGTGAGGCAGTTTCAATCTCATGATAAGCATAGGAATTATTTATTCTGGAAAAGTTAATGCAACGAATAAATTTTAAATACTTTTTTTCTAGTAGAAAAGGCAACATTGTTCTTCTGTATATTTTTATATTATTATTACAAATCCGGCAAATGTTTTCTAAACAGCTTTTAGGATTATTATCTAGATGAACTAGATCCATTTTAGTTTATTTGCAGAAGAATTTGGATCATAAGAAGGTGCTTTGAATTAATTGTTTTCCAATATCTCTTTACTTACTAAAGTGTGTCTTCTCACTAATTGAAAAAAAATGAAGCCCAAATTTCCGTAGAAAATAGATTTATTTCAGCACAAGTGTAACAAGGACAAGGCGCGTGCACATAAAACATAAAAATAAATAAAGCGTCAACATGGCAGTAGAAAAATCTTCACAAGGACAAAATGCGGGGCAGCACATGGACACAGAAGAACGATGCAGGCCTGCACATGATTTAACAAAAATTTCAATCCTTTCAACTGAAGTAAAGGGTTGAATATCCAAGGTCAAGGATATACAAATTCAGGTACCTGGAAAAACAAATAAACTGTCATTAACCGATCATCAAAAGTATCAATTTCTGTTTTCAAAACCTAAATATTAACATTGCTAACATTTCTGATGTCTCTGATTCAGTGAGTCCAAGGAAAAGTGATTATATATTAGCAAAATATTTCTATCAAATTACAAATGTCGAGAGGGAATAAATAACGTGTTATGGGATACATCTTTTGAAAAAGAAATATAATTATATATTTGACGATTAATTAATACCGTAATAACCGCTTGTTCAGTTATCTTGTTAATAATTAAACTGATTCGACATTGATAATACACCATCTAAGGACAAAAAAAACATATCATTAAAAACTCACCAGAATATTATTTAAAATGTAGAATATTTAGAATCTTCTAAAATTAAATGAGATGACATCCCCTATTCATAATCTCATTTTGTATATTAATACAATCACTACAATTTAGATAAATACAAAAATATTTCTAGAATTTTTTATTCACCTTACTAGATTTTTTTTTATTCATCTTAACAGATTATTTTAAAAGTTATTTCTAAGAAATTATTCGTCTTTAAATGTAATTAAGAACAGCCATTATGGATAATTTTTGGAATTTCAATACAATTATAAATTTAACGATTTAAAAAATGCTGTTACAGGTGTTTCTCGGAAGTCAATTTCAGTCTATTGATTTCTAAATAAATTGATTTAATCTTGGCAATTTAACCATTGAAGTAAAAAAAGGACCCCTTTAATCTCCCAAATACTACTAGCTGAAATCCTCCAAATAAAGAAATTAAAATATTTCAAAACAATTTAAATCATCTAAATGTATTTCGGCAAAAATCAAGTGTTAAATCGTTTCATTAAAAAGTAAGGCAATTTTCATCATGTTTCCTAGATAGTATTCTTTAATTAATAATTACGTAATTACAAATAATTGGTCCTTCTTGAAAAAAAATTGACAAAGAAAAACTTCTTATGAGTATATATTCTATTTTTTTTCTCAAGTATCCAAGAACTTCTTATGACTATATCTTCTATTTTTTTTCATATAAAAAAAGAAAAAAACTCCGAAAGAATATTTTCTTATTTCATTTATTTTGCACAAAATAGTGCAAAAGGAAAATTTGGGAAGTAATGTAGAGAGGTTCATGTTTTCCTTTTTACCGTCTCATCTAAAATAAACCTTCAAGAAATGCACGATTTAGAAAAACATAACAATTTAACATGGACCAGAAAAATAAAGCAACACTTCAGAATTCTGAAAAAAGAGATAATTTTCTGTAAATGAAAAATTTAAAATAATACGTGACCATACTTATTTCGTTAAAATAATTTTTACAGAAAAATATAGATACAATAAAGTTTGAAGATTTGAATTTCATTCATCTTCATAGTGCTAATTTGTCTGACTTTTTATCTTCCTGTAGATAATTTTTTTTTCCTGTCTTATGATAATACTCCGTAAGAAAAGGCTGGAGAAAACGAAATTTGATCCTGCAACTAGCTTTAATTAACACGTCTTCCATTTAATTTAAAAAAAAGGAGCAAAGAAGTCATCTTCTTTTCTGCTAGCATGTTAGAAAATAACCATTCTTAAAAGCAGTTTTGATTTATTATCAAACCGTAATCTAAACAGTACTTAAAATTTAAAAGAAATGCAGTAAGAAAACTTACTAAAACAAGTCGATTAAATCCTAGTGATTGGAATTTAGTAGTATCTGGGATAATGAGGAGCTTCATATCTTGGAGCTTCGTATTTTGGAGTTTCGTACTTTGGAGCTTCGTATTTTGGTTCGGGAACTTCATATTTAGGAGCTTCGTATCGTCGAGCTTCGTATTTTGGTTCGGGGATTTCATATTTGGGAGCTTCGTATCTTGGTGCAGGAATTTCGTATTTGGGGGCTTCATATCTTGGTGCAGGGATTTCGTATTTGGGGGCTTCAGACTTTGGTGCAGGGATTTCATATCTGTGAGCTTCATATTTGTGTTCATGAGTGGTGGAGTGATGGGGGGCTTCATATTGGGGTCGGGGTGCTGCGGCAGCCTTGGGCTCTTCTACAACAATTGGTTTGGCATCGAGGATGACATCGGCGGGGTTCTGGCTCTCGGTTCCGGGCTCATTGGTCTTGATCTGGGCTCTGTAACCGTGTTCGTCGGCGATGTATTCTACAACTCGTTCGATACCTTTGTCATCCTGTTATTAGGAAAAAAATTATGAGATCGAAAAAGGAAGTAATCATGTGAAATATAAGAGATGCTATTAAAGAAAAATAATCTAGTTGATAATTAATTTTGTTAAAGTAGAAATTAGTCAATTTTTCAAGTAGAGTCAGTTTTGTTAGAGTAGAAATTAGTCAGTTTGTTCAAGTAGAATCAGTTTTGTTAAAACAGAAATTAATCTGTTTGTTTAAGTAGAATCAATGTTGTTAAAGTAAAAATTAATCACTTTGTTCAAATAGAACCAGTTTTGTTAAAGTAGAAATTAGTCTGTTCGTTCAAGTAGAATCAGCTTTGTTAAAGTACAATTTAGTTTGTTCAAGTAGAATAAATTTTGTTTAAGTAGAAATTAAACAAAGAACGTCTTATCTTTCACCATTACTGAAAGGAATAGTGTTCTTACTTTGTATCCGAAAGTTCCTTCTACTTTCTTTCCATCGCTTTTTTCCTTTCTGAAGGTGGTGGTGCCTTTGTCGTCATTGGTTTCGTAGCCAAATTCGTAGGGAATGGGCTGTAGGAAAAATTAGAATGCTAATGTATTATAATATACAGACATTATGTATAAGAATAGCTATATGTAATGGCAATTTAATTATGATATCGGACTTATATCAGGTGTCGAAGTAACATTCGTAAAGTTTATATAATTAAGTTGAGTATAGTCATTGCCAATGTATTTAAGATAGCATATTTCATACATACTTCATCTTTTTGGGGTTAAATCACTGGTGGTTAAAGTAGCTTCGATACCAATATTGTTATATCATAACTGCGGAAGATGCATGTGCGACTTTTCTATTCAAAGATTAAATTAGCGTATGAACAGAAAATATAAGTGGATATGTGTGTCTAATTCTTGCCCTTTTTAATAGCTTGATCTGCGTTTATTGATAATTCATTGTATCTTAATTTGTTATCCGATTAGATAATTACAACTGATTTAATTTTAAAACATCCTGAAATCATAAATTAAAAGTGAATAATTAATTTTCATCTTAATAAATAATATTACTTATATAACCTAATTAAATGAAAATATCCGCATAATTTTCCTATTTTTGCTTTAGAGATATTTTTTAATCCCTCTAGTAGAAATCGAAGTAAAATTTTGGTTGTGGTTGATATTATTACGAGCTGTTTGTAACTTATTAAGAGTGCATTGATCAGTAAATTATTATGGACTTTATCGGTAATTGAAGAAGAAATATTTCTAGTAAAAATATTTCAATAAAACAATAAATGGTTCATTAGTCCATTTTGATTTAAAAGAAAATTAAAAGTTATTAAAGTCAGCTATTTTGTCCTTATTCTTTGTATGTATATTGACTTTTACTTAGTCGGTTTTTTAAAAAAAATTAAAGAATACCAAATGTTTAATCCGAGATATCATATTATGATAATTTTGCATATTTGATTCGTCTGTTTGACCTTCGACTACTTTGATCTCATCAGGTTTAGTATTTTATGAATAACGATTTAAATTCATCATAAGATTTACAAAACTAAATTACAGACTTCTAAGAAAAATTATCACTACCATCATTAAAATAAAAATGAAAATTCTGCTTTCAAGCTAATATAAAAAAAAAGCAATTTTTAATATCATAACGATGGTAGAGCCAAAAGCAAGGGAATAAGATATTTGATTTAACTATGAAATTAGTTTGAGTTGCATGCCAACAGTAAAAATGTTTTACAATTTGTATTTAAATTTAATTAAGAAACAATTATGCAAAATAAAATTACCACCAAGAGGCCAATTTTTTAAATTTTAAAGTGCATAAAAATGACTTTTGTACACTAATATGACTTTTGTACACTAAAAATGACTTTTGTACACTAATATGACTTTTGTACACTAAAAATGACTTTTGTACACTAATATACCCTAAAATGAGAAAAACCTTTTTTTAAATTAGTTTAAAATTAAAATTTTGCGCAATCTTTTCTTAATTCTTAGAGAATATCTATTACTCTAAAATTAACCTCGTGCCAAATTTGATAATTCCACTAGACTAATCTTGTATAGCAATCTGATCGATTTTTGCATGACTCAATTCATAGAAAACATGCTAGCCTGAAATCATTTCATGATAAAATAAAAAAGAAGAGTACAGCATATAAAAACTGATGCACACTCACTTCGTGTTTTTCTTCCTCAGCAACATGGGCTCCGTAGGGAAGTGCGAGGGAAACAGCAGCGACAGCTGCAATAAGGAGGATCTGCAGAAAGAAATAGTATAATTAGAATTTATTTATAGAATTCAAAATCGAATTTCAAATAAAGCGCTGCATAAATATCTCGAAATATTAAAATGTGGTGGTATGTGGATTATTATGATCTGTGCAGGAAGCAACAGGACGAATGTTGTAGGAAACATTTCTTTAATAATCACATTCACACACTAAACAATTACAAACACAAAGACAAGACATTTACGCGCGCTTCACAATTCAGCGTCACATCTCCTTCTCATTACAATTGCAATGCATTATGGGATTACATATGGGATGGCTTAATCAGGTATCGCCATCTAGTATTCAAAAGAGAAGATAAGTGTAATGCAACTGCTACAAAAATCAAATTAAGGTATATGACCATGTTCGGGATGAATTTTTTGATAAACGTTTCAAAATAGTTCTATTTATGGATATTTATAAAAAAAAACTTTAAAAAAAAACATCTATGAAACCGAAACTTACCAGTGAAGGGATAAAAGTTTTTAAAAATGAAAAAAAGTCATTTTTTGTCTATAAAGACAAGTATGAAGCAAAAATCTTCTAGTTTAAAGGGTTATCAAATGATTTGCTTAAAATTTTACAAATAGCTTAAGAAATATATTATCTAGTGCCTCAACTAAAAACTTCACAATTTTTTTATCCATTCTTTAAATATTGGGATTCGACTTAATAATAATATGAAATTTTCAATTTTTTTCACATTGTGAAGCTCTAAAAACAACTATAAAATATTTCTAAATGAATAGATTGCTTATTCTCCACTTCAAGAACTGAAAATCATAATGAGGAATTAATATGCCATATTCGAACAAAAATATGCATTATATTGTAATTTATAATGTTTTTTTTTTGTTAGAAAATTCTATCAAAAATTAGAATTTGAAAAAATTACATCTAAATATGTAAAATATCATTCAAACGTATGCAAATGCAAATATAAAAATCAATGTAACTTCCCAAAAAATGAAAATTTTATTAAAAAAAAACCTGTTCAAATATTAAGAATATTAAATTTATAAAGTTTCATAATTTTACAAAAAAAATGGATTTTTTAACGCAATCACCTACCTTAAACTAACAATGATTCAGTAATTAATTAAGATAATTATCTTTACTCCTTCTCTGAATTTGAAATAAAACCTAAGAATTGTATGAATTTGTAAGTTTAAGTTATTAATAATTTATTGGTGATCTTTTACAACGAACGGCAGAAATTGTCATTTCAGAGTAGTGTCTCTTAATATCATGAGATAATTTAGTCATGTTATGTAATATGTGATATAATATTTGCTATGAAGTACTTTTTATGAAAGAAAAACTATTTTCTAGAAAGCTGTTTTTCACCAAGTTAAGAAATTTGTTAGCTTATTGATTATCACTTAATAAAAAAGATCCTAAGAATTTTCTTACCATGACAGTTTTTAACTTCTACTACACAACTTCTCCTACGAGTTTAATATTTAAAGAAAAAATTATATTTTGAGTTTTTATATTCTGAAATCTAATAAATTTATTAATTATCATTTACTGCAAAAAATTTAGCTTTAAAGCTATACTTTACTTTTGAGCTATAATATTTCTTAAGGACAAAGTGCCTTTACAAAATATTAAGTTTGATATTGATATCTTAATAGTATTAGCAGTTAATTGATTATTATTTATTAAGGACAAAGAATTCTATTCTCAGCATAGAATAATGAAGAACACGAAATATTATAGTTCGTTCTAAAGTTTGGTTATATTAACGTCCCGTTTGAAGCAACAATAGGGCTATTTTGGGACGGACCTCGTCATTTTGAACCACGGTCAGATGACGAGGACGACACCTGAGCTGGCACCCCCCTCTCCACACCACACCACACCAGCGGGAGGACGTTTGGTCATAATGGATTTAACGTGCAACTGACCCCATTACACGACGGTTCTTCGGTGGAATCGGATCACGAACCTGAAAGCCTCCGGTTCCGAAGCCGAGACCTTACCACCAGGCTACCGCGGCCGCGTTCGTTCTAAGGTAGTAAACTGATAGGATTCAATTGCTTTAGAAGGAATAATCGTAAAAAAGTTTTTTTAACAGAAACGAAATTTAGGTTTCAACTGCTGAATGTAATAATCAGACGACTGAAAATGTGAAATATCAAAACCTGACTGGACGACTGAAATAGCAAAACCTACCTTAGCGATCATGGTAAGAGCTTCTGTTGGAATACGGCACTAATCAAAACTGAAGACGAATGTGGTTCGATAAAAGTGATAAGTGTTTATATACCCAAGAATCGGACAATGAAAGAAAGTGGCAAAAAATGTTATATAACGAGTTAAACTTATCAAGTTCGCGCGCCACCCTAATTAATCACAAGTATTTGAACGTATGCTCTTGCGGAATGTACTTTCGATATATAACAACTTTTTTTTTCACTGCTTTCAACATCTATCTCGTTGCAATGACCGAACCACCGCCTTAAGTGATCTGAAAAACGAACTGCCGCAAGTGTGAGTAAAAAAAAAAAAAGTTGGTGAATGGTGAATTATGCTTTATCACTGAGTTTCTATCATTTCCATGTGGGTTTTGCGTTCTCTTTGACCCGAAAAAGAAAACGTAAACATACGATTGTTAATTAATAGGAGCTTCTAGGGTATCTTCAGGCTAAAATTACGAATTCGAAGGTCACTTTTGGCATTATGTATTTCATAACCATTAGCAAAAGGTCAAATAGCGTTGTAAGTAAATGTTTGACACTTGTTTTGTTTGTTTGATACTTAGTAATATTGAGAAATTCATATATTTGCTGCTCATAAGTTACATCCTATCCTAGCTCTGTTAAATTGGTTCATTTCTCAAGGGTAGTTTTTCAAAGCATAAAAAAAAATCTTACGAAAGACAGATGAACGAGGAATGAGAGAAATTCGAACTCAACGCGTGTAGTAAGCAAATGTCATAATCTCTATCCCGGTCTCTATTCATAATAATTGTACTTCGGAAAGATTATTTGAAATTCTAATTAAAATTTTTATCAATTAACAACTAAGCGAAATTTTGTCATTTTTCCGAAATTTCTGAGAATATTATTGCTCAAAAACGAATTTTACGCAGTTCCAAAATCAAAATTTTTTAATGATACCAATTGAATAGTCGTGCAAATTTTCCTTGAATTTTGGCAGTTTTAAAAATATTTTTTGCTTTATTTCCAACAATTGATAACATTCTTGCTCTGAAATTCAAGCTATTTTGATTGTTTCACCAAATATTTAATCACGTGATTTTCCTTATTACCTGAAGAAGAGGTTCTGTTAAGTTCAATATCTGTGTAATTCGCAAAACGAATAAATAAATAAAATTACAACATCTCGAAATTTAGAAGATATGTGAATCACACATATACGTTTTTAATAGCGCTGTGATGTCATGGGACTAGTCTCCATTAGAAAAGTTCATGTACGCGATGAAGCAAACTATATAAGACTGTTAAAAGTCTAAATGTCTGTCAATTCAACGGAGTCATGAAGTTATGTCTAAAGATTTAACTAGAATTGAATAAACCTAATATTCTTGTAGAACTAGCTGATGGCTAAAGGTGAATATAATAAATTACTTTAAAATAAGTTTATAAGAGCAATCAATTATAAAAAAGGAAAAATATATTTGAATACAAATATATTTTTATATTTAACCTACAACCATAATTAATATATTATTCTGCATAGATGCAATTAATATAATTCATAAATTTTTAATTACAAAATATAATTAATTATATTTTATTTCAAAGTTCATCGAGTTACCTTGAAAGTAGTATATATTAAAATTCTGTTTAAATATAACACAGTTTAATAATTTAAATTATCACATAAAATTGATAAAAGTTGTCGTTTTTTTACCGATTCGATATCGTGGAAAAAGTGTACCATCGAATAAAAGAGTTAATGTGTTCTTGTTGCTTTTTAAAACGTCAAATCGTCACAGAAAAAAATCATATATCGTATATCAATGTCTCCACAATATACAATATAGGATACTATCTTTCTCTTTCTTTCTATATATATTGATTTTTTTTCTGTTATAGAGTTGACATTTTGAAATAACATTAACACGCTAAATCTTTTTCTTTTGTTTTTCTTTCTATTTAGTCTCTTTTGACTTCATAATAATTATATGTTATTCCATGAACGAATATTATTTTTATAGAAAATGTATCAAGTTTTGTGTAAAAATAATTATTTTTAAAAAATGCACGGCAGAGTAATATAATCTTACAAATCCATACAAGAACATCTTACAAATGAAACCAGAAAAAAAAATCTAAGCTTACCGTAACGGTTTCGTAAAGCTTTCAGGTTTTCTCAAATTATACCATTAACCGGCTTTTTCTCTTTTTCTAAACGAAACGGAATTCTTTGAGGTCAAATTCCTTAGCTTTATCGTTATTACACGGAATTCCTATTTTGTGCATTTAAATTCAATATTTGGCATGCCTAAGAAAGGCCTCAGCCCTATTTAGCCTCAGAAAGTAAGCGAATCTCTAATGTGAATCATGAATAAGTCATCTGGTGTCGCTTAACTATTTCTTTATGGGGAATTTTATCACGATAGTCATGTCAATCTTATCCCGTAACTCAACTAATAATGCAAGTTACAGCAGATTAAAATGCATATAGCTTAAGAGTCGCTTGACGAAGGTAAAAATAGCCCTCAATTGTTATATTTTTAACCAAGACTATAGTAGTAATAAAAGATGTTATTAAAAAAACACTAATAAAATAGCCCTTGGATCAAATGCAAGAAAATCCCAATAATCTGCAGGCATATGTTAAGCTTATTTTTAGCGTTATTATAAATAAATAAAGTGCATTTCCAATTAAGAAAGGAAAAGATTCTATGCAATAAAACTAGATAAAATATATATAAATGTGCATATTTAATCATTTTTAGTTTCATAAGTACATTTTCTTCATTATACAGCAAAATATTCTTTGCAAAAATAGAGAAATATATGGGGGTTTTCTTTCTTTTCATATAGAGTTTATTATGCGCTTTCGGGTGAAGATGCATGAGATATTTCTTACATCATTCAATATTTTTACTAATAATAAGGACTAATATTTGTCCGTTGTCGCTCTACATGGCAAATTGTTATGCCTAGAACTATCAAAATGTAGCACAAACATACCTTGAAACAATAATTCCAAACTAGGTTATTACTCACAATTTTGGAATTCCTGATAGTTAATTTTAGTGGGTTAGGACAAGATCTTAAACGTATTATGTATCTTCTCACAATCTGCAAGAATATGAAAAGGGCTTAAAGTCTTCATTAATCTAAGCATTTTTTTTTCTTGTAAAATTGCATTTAAAAATTCATAAGTTATTTTTCAGAAATGTTAATTTTCGGTTCATAGAGCTTCTTTAAGATAGATATATTATTGTATTGTGAAGGGATTATTAACGTTGATTAATTTTTTTTACTTTCTCATATGCGAAATACACAAAGAGAAAGTTTCGTAATCAAAAGTTTCGTAATCATTGGAATT
>JAPMOR010092897.1:185764-233677 GCA_026543865.1 Argiope aurantia
CTGAATATATGAATTACTCTATATACTATACTATATTAATTACTATGCATAATTGCGCAATAACTAAAATGAATATATGAATAATTTTTTTTTCAAAAGAGTAATTCATATGCTATAAATTATTTTCAATATAAATATTGATATTTTTATTGTCATTCTAAAAATGTAATTTTCATTTTAATAACAATGCGTGTAGCTACAAAGAGTTTTGAATTTGCATTATATGCAAAACTTTTCAAATTACATACTATAGTAGATACAAAGTAGTAATAGTTATTCATAGTTTATCCAAAAATCCTTTTCCAAAATGTCTTTTCTCTCCTTTAATTCGGTTGATCAGGGTTGTCATGTCAAGATTTTACACTATTAATAAATAGCAAAGGTTTTCTTCATCACGATACTTGATTGTTTTCAGTTTTGGATGACCGTATGTTGTTATCTCATTGTATCTCACTCCTCCGATTTTTAATCTTCTATAGGGTCATTCAAAGCAGAAAATCAGATTACAAATTATTATAGTTTGTTTCGAACACACCTAATAAAGATATCAAAATACAATCGAACCCTGCACAAAGACAGCATTTGCAAGGATCAATAACACACACTCTAAAAATATTTTTTTAATTGAATAAAAGAAAAGAAAAGTACAATAGCGTTCGGCTTCAACAAATAGAGAGTCTATGATCAATATTCCAAAGAGATAATTCAATTTTCTTATAAGCATTTCATCCTTTTAAAGTCTCCCAACAAGATACGGAATTTTCTAGAAGTATCATCGAATCTCGACTGTTAATAGTTGCATCGCTGTAATTCTTGCAGTTTCCAGAACCTGCATTTTTGTCTCCAAGGTCGAGATCATTAACTTGACATCCGTTCAGCATGCATTAAATGTACAAGTAATCTCTCATTCTTACTTTGAGACTAATTACACAGAGAAACAGAATTACAAACCTTTAAGAGTGCCTTTAATTCCTTCCCACATAAATACTTGGAAAGGAGGCAATGCACCAAACACTTATCAGTAACTGTGAGTATGCTTCACAGTTTCAGACGAAATAAACTGCCATTGGAATGCTGTCCTTGTGGCCGCAAAAAAACACATATAGCACTTACTACACACACAAATAAAAAAATCTTTCTATTTTATTAAATATCATATTTAAATATTCTTAAAATATCCTATTTTCTGACTTTCTATAATCTTATACTCTTTCAGATAGGCCAGTTATCCCTCGGTACATCAAGCTTCCACCCATATTATCTTAATTTTTTTCTCTTCCTATCATTGTTTTCTAGGAAGTTTTAAACATTTCTAATCGATGCAATTGTTTTCAATTACTTTGTTTCTATAGAATAAATTTTACATTTAAAAGTAAATATATGATAATCTATAGATCTGTATTCACTTGCATTATTTTTTTAACATTCAATAAATAATATAAATAAGCATTTTTAACATTCAATAAATAATATAAATAACATTCAATAAATAAGCAAAAAATTAATTTTAAAATAAAAACATTGCTATCTAATGTTTCAAAATTAAAGATAAATGGATTTCTGTTCAGGTCAACGAGCTCTACAAGAAGGTTTTCCGTAACACAGTGGCTCAATTTCGAAATTTAAGATCTTTGAACTCAGCGATCTTCCGCAAGTCTTAAATCTTCCGGATTACTTCCTCTTCTTGAAACAGAGATTCGACTTTATTACAACACTCGCACTTTCTTTGGGTTTTTATAAGATAAGAAAATTCTCCAAATGTTTTGTACGAAGTACAAGTAACTACTCACTTTAGTAGAAGATTACCAGAAATATATCGTAATAAAAGCATTAAATGATTCCGGATTAGTTTATGTTATCTTTAAAGGAATATTATGATATTCATGTTAACTATTTATTATTGATTGTGTACCTTAAAACTTCGGCCCTACTGAAAATTTAAAAATAATGATTTTTGAACTAAATAACAAGAAAGAAAACAAACAAAATCGGATTCTTATTATATATATATATATATATATATATATATATATATGTAATGATATTTTAATTCTAATTTCAATTTAATTAATTTCCAAGATTTTATCTTAATTTAGCCCATAGTAACGTCATTCTAAAAATATTCTCTTATTTCGTGATCCGATTCCATTTTCAGTTTAATTAATTCCTTTGTAAAACTAATGCACCATCAGTACTACGTATCAAATGAAAGTGATACTTTATTTGCCCTTATTAGTGGTCAAAACATGTATTCCATATCAAATTGAAGGCAATTTAATGTGAAATTTAATAACAAAAACAGTATTACAATATCTGTATCGTTTTGAATAATGACGTGTTTTGTAATAAAAGCGTACTAGCCAATCACAAACACTGTTCTGAGGACCCATCAAATGTCTGTAACTATAATTTAGGTTATTTGGAGGTAAAATAGTTATTGTTGTGGAAATATTTTGCGTAATGATACATACTAGTACAATTAAATAGAGTATTGCTGTTTTTGAATATTTTTAATATTTTTTTTTAATGAAACAAATTTTAAACAAACAAAACCAATAAGAAGAACTGATTGGACATCTACAAAAAGAAGCCGAATTGTCATATTGAGAGAAAATGGCCTCTCTTAGCTGAAATTGCAAGACAAGTTGGTGGTTCAGTGACTTCTTCTGGTGTACGAAAGCTCTGTTTACGTTATGAAAAAATGAAATCATGGAAAATAAGGCTGAATCAGGCAGAAAAAAAAATGTACAACTGCTACTGCCGATAGAAAAATTAAACGGCTATGCCTTCAAGATAGAAAAATTTCATCAGATGCCATTAAATATGAAATGAATTCAGCGGGTATTGCAATAAGTTCAAGAACAAAAAGAAGAAGGTAATCAGGATTTGGACTACAAGCTAGAATTCCAAGGAAAAAACCATATTTGAATCAAAAGCACCTCGATAAACGAGTTAAGTGGGCAAAAGAACACATTAAATGGTCAGAAAATCAATGGAAGCAAGTAATCTGGAGCGATGAGACTAAAATATCGCTCTTTGGTATTGATGGTAGAAAATACGTGAGACGTAGAGTAGGTGAAGCGCTTCATCCTGATTGCATTGAAGCAACTATAAAAACAACAACAAATACCATGATTTGGGCATGTATGTCTGCAGATGGTGTGGGCCAAAGAGCGATATTTTAGTCTCGTTCTGAATAGCAAAAAATACATCGAAATTGTCCTGGAACCAAAATTGATAACTTTCATCAGAGATTTCTTCCCCAACAAAGCACCATTTATTTTTCAGCAGGATTTAGCTCCATGCCACACAGCAAAAGTATGTAAAGCATAGTTTCAAAATAAAGGCATAGATGTATACCATGACCAGGAAGCGGCCCTGATCTCAATCCAATTGAAAATTTGTGGCGACGTTTGAAACTTTTTGTACGAAAAAAACGTCCATCCAATAACAGACAACTTATTGAATCTATAATTGATTCTTGGCATCATGTGATTACGAAAGATGAACTCCAAACACTCGTTCACTCGCTGAAAATACGCTGTGAAGCTGTCTTAAAAAATAAAGGTTATCCTACTAAGTATTGATGGTTTAAGTATCACTTTAAAAAAATGCAAATCTAAGATAGATCTTACTAAAATGAGCGTAACGTTTTTTGTAATACAGACATTGTAATACAGTTTTTGTTATTAAATTCTACATTAAATTATCTTCAATTTGATATATAAACATTTGTATTTTAGGGAAAATTAATATATTCTACAAGCACGCAAAGTTGAAAAACATGAAACTTTCAAAAAATGTCATATATATATATATATTATATACTTAATAAACTACCGGTTTTGGTTTGGTTTGGTTATATTAACGTCCCGTTTTAAAGCAACACTAGGGATATTTTGGGACGGACCTCGTAATTTTGAACCACGGTCAGATGAGGACGACACCTAAGCTGGCACCCCCCTCTCTACACCACACCACACCACACCAGCGGGAGGACGTTTGGTCATGACGGATTTAACGTGCAACTGACCCCCTTACACGACGGTTCTTCGGTGGAATCGGGTCACGAACCTGAAACCCTCCGGTTCCGAAGCCGAGACCTTACTACCATGCCACCGCGGCCCTAATATACTACCGGGAGGAATCTCATTTGGAATTTTTTCATGTTCTGCACCAATCTAATATTTGTTATGTTCAGCTTTGCCTTATAGTGATGGGAAGGGAGTATGCATTTCGAAATAGTACTGTTTCCTGCTGATTCAGGGGTCTAAAACTACCAGGTGATTTGGAAAATATCACTGGGGCAAAGATCACAAATTAAAATTCATGCTTCTAGCTTGTGATGTTTTTGAGTTTTATAGCTTTCACATACATAGAAATAGATATACGAAACGATAGTCAATGTAACAGTGGTAAAAAAAAAATCTGTAACAGATTCTGGTGATAAAACTGTAAGCCAGATCATACATCTATCTTGTTGAATTTTTGATTTATCGTATTCATATAGACCAGAAAAAAATAAACTTCTTTTCGACAGATTTCATCCAAAATTTGATACGCTTCAAATATTTAGACGTCAACACTATAATAAAAAAAAATTCATTCATGTAGATTGTTTGGTTTTAAATTAACACACATTCATCAAACACATAAACACACACAATTCCACTTCCTTCTTTTATTCTAATTTTTAAGATCTAAAATTTTCATTAGTTTTAACTAATAAAAATTTTCCAGATTCTGAGAAAGCAATTGTTATCCAGGAAGTAAGAGACTGTCAAATCGTTTAAATGCAGATCTAAAGATCTGCCCTATAGGGCATTACATTTTAGACGCAACCGGTCCGATTGCATCACACAAATTTCAAAAAGCATGCCAACCTAAAATCATTCTGATATCCGTAAGATTTCTAATTTTGAAGCTTGGAATTTTTTCCATATTTAAATACTAAAATTTTCAGTAAAGAAGCCTGTCACATTTTTTCCCATTCCTTTCATTTAAGCGAAACATATGATATTTCCAAAAATAATTATTTAAAACTTCTAAGTTAAAAAAAAGCAGAGGGTGTTCCCTGAAACTTTCTGGCAGACTCTGTAATAAATGTATTTTTGTATTATTAACTGTATGATGAACAATGGATACAAAAGATCTTTCTAGAATGCAATGTTTGACCATTAAAGAATGAGATGCAATTAATACATAAGTGAGATAATATCGAATGCGTATTTTGGATGTCTTTTTCCGACCATCTGAAACCAAAATGTGACCCGAAACTACAATTATCGACATAAACGTTTTGAGTTATCGTGTTTACAAGCATGAGAATCGACAAAAAGTCTACCTTTTGACAGGTTTCACACAAAATTTGCTGGATATCTACATTCTAGTTGTTAAATTGTATACCAACATTTATCCATCTAGCTCTCATCAGTTTATAGTTATCGTGTTAATGTACATTTGGACAGCCCAAAGGACAGACTTTTCTTAATTTATTTTGTTTGAAATTCGATAGAAATTATAATTTTTGTGTAATCAAATTAGAAGATTTTCAAACCATGTATCATCTATCTAGTTTGAAGTGTTTTTATTGTTCACCTAAAGACAAGGCATAATTCAAAAATGCGTGTTCTTTCTTTTACTCAGAAAGGTCTGAAACGTGTAAATAATATTCGAATGTTCTGACGATTTCAATATTTTGTTTTGTTTTTTTTGTATATCCTTGGTGTAAGAGAAAATTAAAAAAATGTTTTAACCGATATTGTGAGTTTACTTTCTAAAGGTCAAATGTTCAGAAGCGCTATTTTAAAGTTTGATTTTTGTTCGAATTTTAATGCAATTTTGGAGTATGTATATTTGATGAATTCACTAGTAAACGCAGGTCCGTTCATTTTTCTTAAGCATTGTTTCATGACAAGTTAGAATATATAAGTAACAGATAAATTAATTCATAGAAGTACGATTAGTATATTTATAAACTGAATATGCGTAGACTTTTGTATTTTTCATGCGTAACTTGCAATAATTTTAAGCAATTGAAAAGTTTATTATGTAGATATTCTATGTGCATTATTTTTACAAGTTATTTTTAAAAATATTTTTTTTTCAAAATGAACTTTTTGTACGCAAATATGCATGATGAAGAAACAAACAAAAATGTGAAAAATTGTTTTTAAAAGGATTTTCTATGGCTTTAAAGCTGTGTCGTTTGGTACAGGTTCAAAGTTATGCTTCGTGCTAAATTCGAATCTACTAAACTATTCGTAGACCAGATTGTAGGATTCAAAAAGTTTCGATATAAATCTTTTTATTAGACGTACAGAGCATTCATATAAAAACAGTAATATTTACACTTACATAAAGAAAACATATAACACTTACATAACGGAAAGTATCGGAATCTAAAATTCCAAATTCAAACTCAAAGAGAATTTTGATTAGAAAAATATAACAGCCTCTCATATAACATAAACATCATTTCACTATATTTATAAGTAGTAAAGTACTTCATCTAAATTCATCAATCCACAACCATAATTTTTTTTAAATGTTTGCATTATAAGAAGTTCAATAAATACATAAAATGTTTTAAAGATTAGGATAATCTTTTGACTTGATTTTGGTCTGTAAAATCAATAAAACTTAAAAAGAAACACTTCTGTATATTTATCATTTTATGACACGTGCACAAAGAAGCGTTTTTATTCTAAAATCCCCCAAAAAAATCTAAAAGATATTTCATTTAATACTTTAATTAAATTTTGAGTTTACTATTCTACATTGTATTCACAATCTTCGAAGAAAGAACAAAGTACGGAATCAGCTCTTTCTACTTTGAATATGCGCTACAGAGGAAACAATAATTGCACCTCCTACTATTGTGAAAACTTCAAGAAAAGAGGTTCGTGACTTTTTCATCCTACTCGCTCGAAATTAACAAAGCGTGAAATTTTGCCCTCTAAGAAAACAAGAGGCATATTTTGTAACGTGCAACCCGAAATTCTTCCGGAGTCCTTTTAAGGTAATCTTGTTTTCCAAAAATTAATGGAGAAAAACAGATGTTTCGTTAACATAAAAAATTTCGAAGCTCAACAGAGTTTTTTTTTTTTTCCCGCGAATATGAAATACACAGAGAAAAAATTTGATGAGATTTTGATTAATCTCCAAGGTTCGGATATCTTAGAGAAGCCGAAAGAACCATTTTTGGAAATATCTACATCTGCCGACATACTATACTGAACATATGTACATAATAATATCTCAAAGATGCATCAGTCTAGATGGATGAAATACGTTATGCATGTTTTTACACCAAAATTGTAAATTTCTATTCAAATTTTTGAGACAATCCGTAACATCACAGGCGGGAATAATGATTTTATCCGAAAGGATATTACTGGCAACTGTACATCCCTTCCAGTAGGAGGCACTTCCCATCTCAATAGGAGATACACGACACTCTCTCCCCACATACACCATTTCTACACCCGGCGAGACACCATTTCCATACGAACCACCGCACCGGAAATTTTTCCTGCTCAAATCTGCCCTCGGAGATGGGGGAGTAATTGAATATCAAATTTTGGATCGAATCCGTTTGTAGGTTGATTATCTGTTGATGTGCCTTTTCATGCGCAACTGAACAGGATAATTAAAAATGCACCGAGGAATAGGTGAATTTTAGATGATCTTTACATAAAAATTCAAGAAATTTGAACTCAACTGGTCGAAGGAAAATTATATTTCTCGGTTCTTTTTACCATACTACGAACCTAAACTAAAAATATCTTAATGTGCAAGAATATAAGGAAATAAAAGAGATAAAATCCTTTTAAAGTCCTTTTATGTAATATCCTTTATAAATATATATATTTAACTCTACTTGTTGAATACTTAAAAAAGTGGAATTTTTGTAGGAATTTTTTTCTAATATAGTTAGAGTTTTGAAATTTTGGACACTTGAATAATTTGGGTAACAAAATAATATTTCAAGATTTTAAGACAATAATCATTACCATTAAATCAATGAATTAATAATTAAATTATATTAGTTAATATCAATTAATTAATTTAAATTCTAAGGTCAAGATCTTTTTTTGATATAGAAATGAAAAAAATATAAACCATTTAAACTAATTTAAACTCATAAATGGCATCTTAGAACTTAATTCCACTAACATATTTCCTTTTCAATAGTTTATTATATAAAATATCCTATTTAATTTCCAGATGCATTGTCTAATTAAAGTTTTTTCGCCTCGCAGACAATCAGATTAGATAACCGATCTTTATCCTATTAAAGAAGCATTAACATTATAACATAATAAGAAAATGATTTCAGTTTTTCACAGCACGAATTTTATGAATAGGATTCTTAAGTCATGAAAACCTTTTCACGCTGGAGAAGAAAATAATTCTTTATGACGTCAAACAAAAAGAATCGTTTGGCAAAAATAGTTTTAAACTCTTTACATTCGAATCTGATTATAGCAACAATATAATGGATGTCAAGCGATGCAGATTTTCATAGAATAATTGAACTCAATAAGTGATGTCGAAAAATAGCAAAATGGTTAGTGAGTAAAGTTTACTCGTTTTTATGGAACAAGGAACAGTTTCTCATGTTTGTGTAAGTAATGGATGGCAACTTTTTTTTATTATTATTCTTTACTTGAAATGAATTTTATTCTTCATACATCTAGTGTTAGACTGATAACAAAAATGGGTGTAACTCATCTTACATGTCAAAGATAATGTAATATTCTAATTTTGTTTATACAGAGCTTTTTTATTTAAAATTAGTAACGAAGTTTTGAAAGTGAAGTTTACTTTTTTTGCCATCGGATAGTCCACCCTTCTTTTTTTGATGTTCGTATGGAAGAATGTGAAAGTGACCTACTTATGAGAGGCCTTGCTTTTCGCTTTTATCTAAAAGAAAATGGCACTATTTGACAGGAAGGGCCTCAATTACGACCCTACTTGATTCTGCAGGGTGAAAAGGAGGTCACAGCTGTCTTTAAAATTACTTAGATAGCCCGGCCATCTTTCAGACATTGTTTTAACTTTCGAAATTTGGTCAAATTTTACTCTATGACATTTTTTGGAAGAACGATTTTAATAAATTCCTCATTAAATCTATGTTGCAAGAATTTATTTACATTTATGTAAACATCACAAATGAATTAAAGTTATAAAATTAATAAAATATAATTATTTTATAACTTTTTATAATTTTTTATTATTGCACTTGTTTAGTTAAAATGTACCTTTTAAAAGCTTATTAACCTGAAATCAGAAATGTAATAAGTAAATAATTTTTATAAATTCTTTTATTCAATATTATATTTTAAAAAAATCAAAATCATAAATAGTGTAATAAGTATTTTTATCTAGTGCAGTGTTAATTGTTCTCACTTAAATACACGTTTTTTTATTAAAAATAATACATAAAAATTTCGTTTTCACAAATAAAAAAATTAAAATGATAGTTTTGATAAAATTAAAAGGTGATAAGTTTCATTACATATCGTGTGCAATTTTTATTTAACAATTTTCTAAAATCTGTATAGTAAATTTTAAAAAATTAATCAATCAGTGATGCCATTCAATACGTACGTCATAATTATATGATATGTGGTGGTGATGGTTCATATAATGCCCTAATTGTGATTGTTCTGTAACATTTTATTCTTATTTATATTGTTCATTTTTATTTTTTCAAATGGAAATTTTAAATTCGATAATTAAACATTTTTACAAAAAATATATAATTATTTTAGTAGCTATATTTAATTAAAAATGTAAGCTAGAAATTAATTTTTCAGCTACATTTTCTATATTTCGTACTAAATTTATAAAAATTCACGCAACTAGAATATCTAAGATGAAAAAAAATGATAAATTTATTCTGTTACTTCTATTTGTAGGTATGCCGTTATACATTTAAATAGGAACACAATTATTGATATTCTTTTATAAATTTTGTTCCTGTGATTTAACTACATATTATTCGATATGAAATGTTCTTAAACTATAACTTACAACCCAAAATTGACGCATACAAAAAAATATCAAATTTTAAAATTGCTTTCTGGTATAACCCGCAAGTAAAAACTATTGAAACAAATTCTATTAGGCTGTTAAAAAATCATTCAAATTTAAATATAATAAGCATAACTTTAAATTTTATTTATCTCGAATTGTTCTTCATCATCTCAAAATTTTTTCGCAGAGGAAAAATCTTACTGTCATCTCACTCTTTACGACAGTCCCCCTTTCCCCATTCTTTATGAAGCGTACGCAGATGATGAAAATTTAGTTTGCAGGCATAAGCAGTCCATCAGGAGTTTTTTTTCTTTGCTAATAGAGACAATTTTCAGATATTGAAAACGTGGCCATTTTTCCTTGCATTTCTCATGAAGATTAAAAACATTTAATTGAAAATCGTATTAGCTTATTGAAGAGTTTAAGTATTAAATTCAAAAATGTATATTAGAAAACAAATTAATACACTGAAAAAATACTAATGTTCTGAAATTTGAGTTTAAATTGCGCAATTCTTAAATTTCAACAATTGCCTCTGAACCGGAAAAAAGGTAAATAAACTTTTTACACAATTGGAGTCTCACAAATGGAAAGACAACAGATTAAACGTCGATGTAGAAAATGGGAGATTATTAATGCATCTTTATTTAAATAAAATTACTGAAAAGAATAAGTGTTATTTTTTTCAGTATTTAAATTTATTCCCGAGTTCTTTATTCATTTAAAGCGAGAATATTTTTAAAAAAATTTATTCTGTCTTATTTCCAAAAAAAATCATAGCATGATAATATTTAAAGCGTGATGTATCTGTATTAATTTTACTTTTAAAAATTTAATCTCAATTATAGCAATGATAACATACACACAAACGATATATAACCACAAAAAACAAAACAAACCACACACAAAAGATGAAAAACCGTCGCACCATACATGTGTTTAAACGCTGTAATTAAACAATAAAAATATTTTTAAATTTTTAAAATAATTTATTAAAAATTTTTATAAAAAATTATTGAAATTTGTGGAACAATTGGTGGATTTCCATAACAAGTTACAATTTTTTTTTTTATAATTCGTAGGCATTATTTATAATTAAAAAAAAATTCTAATCCACAATTTCTCGGTTCAGAAAAAAAAAAGTTTGAAATTCTAGTTTGTGGCATCGTAGTATATTAGTTATTATATTAAAAAGAATTACTTATTTTATCGTCTGCGTATTTAATGTATTTTTTCGCCATTGTTTGTTCAAAGATTAAAAACTCGTAAAATTTTGTAAAGGAATGCAATGAATGGCAGATGCTTCGATCAAATTTGCAACAAAAGAGAGCAAGTAAATTTTGAAAAGCAAATATTTTTAAAATATAAATTTACTATTTTTTTATCAACAGGTTGAAATTGAGAGGTTTATATTTTCTGTGTTCAATAGTAAATGATAAATTGCGAATAATAATTTATTATTCAAGAAAAAGAATACTATAATGGGGTCTATTGGGGCATTTTAGGGCCTGTTGAATTCAATTTAATATAGAAATTTTACACAATTTTTGCATTTGTTACTATTTTAAACTTAACATTTTTTTAACTGTTTTAAACCACTTTAATTTTAATTCGTCTAATTAAAGGTTGCAATGTATAAGCAAACTCTTGAATAGAATAGATTTCTGAGAAATTTTATTGACTTTTTTTATTATTCTAATAACATCGAATGAATGGTAAAATTTTATTGCATCAGTCGTTGCATAGTAAATTTTCAAAAAAAAATTATTAAAATTACAAAAAAAAAAAACCATAAACATAAAATCGGTAGCATTACGTCACTAATTTTTTTAATTTTAAAATAATATTAAAATAATATCAGAGCTATTATCTTCTCTGAAGCTATTATAAATAAATGTCAGCATTCCAATTGATTTTTAATTTAAAATCTCATTAAAATTTAAAAACGTCTTTCTGTTTTAACCTTTATTACCTAATAAGTAACTATTCTAAATTTGGAAGCTTTAAGTCCTAAAACTCCCATCTATAAACATTACCATGTTAATTTCTTATTAATTTAAGTGAACTCTTTATTTGATCAAACATGAAGTTTTTATAAGTTTTTTCAAGCAATGTGAAGTAAAAGTAATCAACATTTTGTAACTTTTAAAGTGGAGTTTATTTCTAGGTATATGGTACAATATTTTGTTACTTTTCTTGGTTGTTCATAATTTTTTTTTCTAATCTCTAATTTTCAGCATTAAAAATTGCATAATCGAGTTTTGAAATGAGGTAAAAGTTTCATTTGATAAATTACTTACTGTAGATATTTCATATTTATTATTATTTTCCATAAACTTACAAGTTAAAATTTCAATTTTTATTTTTAATTGTATTCTATTGTTCACGATATTGTTTTTCTGATTAACAATTAGAATTTACTCTATAACATTTGGGCAGATTTATTTCCTGTCTTTTGTATATATTTCTGTGAAATATTGAAAAGTTTTTTTACCCCATGTTTGTATAATAGAAATTCATCGATATTTAGTTGCTTTATTAATTTATACGATTCTCTCCTACTTTCAGTTTTTCAGACTTAAAATTTCAAATGCTGAAAAAATTTTAACCTTTCTGAGTCCTAAAATTTTAAATAAATCAAATCTAGTATTTTTTTTGAAATGCTGATAAATATGGTAACATTATATTTCATTATATATCCATTCATTTCCTTAACATTATATTTCATAACATTTCTTAAATGAATTTGTTAAAATTTGTCTAAAACCTACAGCACATTTCATCGAGTAAAGCTATAAATATATCGGATAAAATCATAACATTTTGTTGTGGATTACTCGACAATCGATAAATATCTATGTTTAAGGTTTATTCCCTAATACGCTATACATTGTTCTTTCTCATCCATTACTGTTATTTTTAATGTTTTTATTTTGCATTCAATACCCTAATTTGAAGCAAAAATAGAATTCTACTGTGAAAAAAAAAACTATAAGTATCTTTATACACCACCCATTTCAAAATGTTAAGTAACAATTCAAAGTTATTCTTCACTTTTGTTTATTCAGTTTCAGTGCATTTGTTCTTCTAAGTTATTGTTATGAGACCCATCTCATTAGTATTCTCGTCCTTTATGTTAAAAGAACTTTTTTCAGTTTGACCTTATAAATAAGCTTAGATAAGTCTAGTTAGGAAACATCTATTTTTAGATCTCTGGGATAGTTAGACTAAATAAGATTAACTCGAAATACTAAACGCTTTACTATTCGGGGATTTTATTTGCGTGTATGTTGTAATTTTCTTTGACCTTAATTCGTATTATTCATTCCATTTTTACTATTTTTTCCGAATTTGAAAATAAATAAAGTAAACCAGGAGCACCATAGCGTAACATTTATTAATTTTACACAATAAAAAAAAACTGTATCTTGTTTGACAAGAAATATTTATAAATAATTTAAACTAGTTTAGAAATTAATTAAAAAATGTAATTAAAATTCTTGACCTAATAGCTTCATGCTACGATACATCTTAATTTTTCATATCCCACCATCCAAAAAAAATCGAATTTAGATTTTTAATTCATTAAATAAAATCAATACCCAAAACTTCTTTTTTTTTGCTGCTTTATTACTGAAGCGTTATGCAATTATTGTTACTTCTAAGTTTTAAAAGAGTTTTCTTTTTATCAATTAAGATTTTGTAAGATTTTTAACTATACAGGATAGTATTCATTTATTAGCTGTAATCAGTTATTACAGGAATTTTAAATTAGACTTTCTAGACAGACTAGATTAGTCTTTCTAGATTTTCTCTTTGTTTTCTTTCAACTAGTAAGGCCATTAAATAATTTATATTTCTGTCTTCTGAAAAATATTGTTGTAAAAATATAAAATTACACCTAGTTTTAAAAATGTAAAATTTGGCATTCACAAATTGTATACAAAATTTTTATACGATTTTAAGAATAGTTAATTTTTATTAGAAAACTTTGGCGTTGCGAGAAGGTAAATATTACTGCGAAATTTTCAAGTTTTACATTTGAAGCAAATTTACTATTATTGTCACTCATTTTTAATATTTATCGCATCTGAAAAAATAAATAAATTTAATAAAAACATTTTTTAAAAATACACTTTTTAAAATAGTGACTCTTGCATGAAATCAAAACTTAACAAAATTATTCTATTAGCTGATAATTAAGTTCTGAAAATAATAAAATAACGCATTCCAATGGAAATACATGATGCATAAAATTTCAATAAAATTTTCAAATGAAAGAAAACGTCAGATATCGAATAAAAAAATGTATTAAAAAATCTTTTTTGCAAACATAAAACAATTTTAAACTAAATATAAAAACAAATTTAAAAACAGATTAAAAATAAGTTTTTAGTGATTTTAATTATTATATATTTTATATTTTTTAATTATTATATGCTTTATATTTTTTAATTATTATATGTTTTATAGTTTTTAATCCTTATATGTTTTATTCTTTTTATTTTTTAATCATTATGTTTTTATAGTTTTTAATCCTATGTTTTATTTTTCTATTTTTTTTTTAAATTCTATCATCATATTTTGTATTTTTAGATATGTTTTATTATTAAAAAATATCGAAACGAATGCTTATATATTTACTTTTTAAAAAATTATTCCCCTTGATTTCTGCATATTGTAATGAATCGTTATTCATAAAATCCTTTGTAAACTTCTTTCTATGATTTTCTTTGCACATTTTACAAAGGAATGAAAATGATTTATTAAACGCTAAAATTTTAAAATTTTAGAAAGTTAAATATTTTGAGGTGGTTTGTGAAAATTATGTACTTTAAAATTTGTTTTTATGTGTTCGCCTGAATTAATAGTCACTAAAACTTCCAATTAAATATTTTTGTATCTTGGTCTTTATAGCTTCTTCAACAAAATGTTTTTACTTTCCAAATTTTGATAGATATATAAATCATAAGCCTTGCACAGTTCTTCTCATTTCACTATTGATTATTCTTATTTTCTGTTACCTCCTTTAAAATCCGTATAAAGTGGATAACTCTGCTATTTCTAAAATTTTACCTAATTTTTAACCTAAAATATTATAAAATGTGGCCTTTTTCTTCATGTTAATAGTATATTTTAAATATAAATTTTAAACTTTTACTTTATCTCAGAATTAAGTAAATATATTTTTCACTTTCTCTAAATATGCTTTGATAATCATGATCTATGTTAAGCTCATAAAATTCAATTTCACTGTTTTGAAAGTTTAAAGTTATCGAAAGTTATCGATATTAATACTATTTTAGTATTAATATCGATAGTAATTTGGGACATAAAAAAATTGCAGTTTTAATAAGGACTTCTATCAATAGCTTAGGATTCTTGTATTTTTCTTATTATAATTTGTATTAGATTTAATATTCTTTCAAAATTCCTTCTATTATAATACATTCTTTAGAAAATATTTTTTAAAATTAATTTAATATAGGAAATATTTATATGACAAAAAACAAATATCACTGAAAAAAATCAATTTTTTTTAAAATTTTAGAACAGCGTAAAAATTATTTTTATTTTGTAATATTTTCGTAAATATCATATAAAATGACCAACTTTCACTTAATTTTTATATAATTAAAACTTCAAAGAAATCGCTCCGAGGTTCATATTCTCATTCTCCAAAGCATATACGTGCCGGCTTTAGTAGCTCTAGGACAATGAGCTTACAACGCCACCTGCCGATTATTTCTGCAATATTAAGTTTTAAATTATTCGAGTTAAATACGGAAATATTTGGACATTTAAAAGTATTATTAATATTGAATATAAAAACGTCAAGAAAAAATATATCTTATTTGTGGCTTACTAACTAATACAGCCTGATAATAGCAGACGTAAAAAGCATTTATTAAGAATGTTAAACGACAAACAGAACACCATCGCAACTGAACAGTATTGAAGTTATTGATATTTTTTCGAATAAGATTCATGATAAAAGATATGTAAACACTAGCTAATATAGTTGAAGTTGTTCTGTTGTAAAATAGATACATGTTTAATATTTTAAATGAAAAAACTATTTTCATTTAAAAATATAATATGCAAAAGGTTTTTATAGTTTGAAATGTTTTTAATTAAAATTAGAAAAAGATTTAAAAAAAGTTTTAATGAATAAAACCTTATAAAAATTAATTTTTCATTAATTAAAAGCATGAAAATAAATTAAATAAATAGATCTTCTTGATATAAATGTTACTCAATTGATTTTAAACTTTTATTTTAATATTCTAAAATATTCTAATGTGTTTCAGTAACAGATATTCTTGCTTATTGCTGTTTTTAAAAAAAGAAAGATTTCGTTACGTTTCCAATCTGGAGTACTGAAATTCATTCAAAATCATTCCTGCTTGGAATCTAGATAGCTATGATTTGCTAAACGCGCGAAATTTCTGAATGTTTTTTCAATCGTAAAAATATTTAAAATTAGTGAATTTAGTCCTTAATAGTAAGGAACATAATTCCGGTAAACCCATCCTTCAACATCATTCCTTTAAATCCATTCTTTCATCATAAATAGGTTTTATATTATTTTAATATTAAATTTGATCAAAAAAGTCTATGAATCCCGACGTTATAGTTTTATGCGTTCGTCTAAACTATCTCAATTTAATTTAATCATTTATTCAAATCTACAAATTATAAATTCCTATTACAAATTATGATGCGGATGCGCTTGTTATAATGTGTTTGTGCCATAGAACTTCGAAACATTACAATGTTGCCGTTGTAGTATTGTGTATAAGATTGATTTTGAAAAAAAAAATCTTAAAATTAGAGTAACGAATTGTGTAGAAACAAAATTTAGACAACTAAAAAGCTAATTTTTGGAAATTTTTTTATGATGTAAGAATTATTTTTTATACTGTATTATTTTAGGATTTTATCACAGAAAATTTTATTTAATTTTTTATTAATTGAAATTTTTAGCATGATAAGGGAATTTAAAGGAATTTAAAGGGAATTAATTTTTAATCTTATTAAATAAACTTTAGAATTCCTTTTGCACCAATAAAAAACGTTGCAAAAATATTTAAAAAATTAAAGAGATACAAAATAAAAATAGATGTAGAACAATTCAAAGTCTCATCATTGGAATTGATCACAGTTTTATGAATTTTGGATTCACTGTTAAAAATTGTATTGAAGTGTGGGTAGTTGTAGTTTATTGTATTAAGTTCGTCCACTTCAATTTAATTCTATGAAAGGCTTCTTAACGCTATGACTATTTTGGAGAAATACTGTGTTTGATTTTTTTTTTTTTTTTTTGCTTCAAGAGAATTTTGTAATTGGTTCTTAATTATATAAGTGCATCCTTAAATTTAAATCCTTAAATACTTAGGGCTAATACCTCAATTTTAAACTATTAATCAATATATTTTTTAAAATAAATATAGCCCGTATCGTAAAGCATTTTAATAATTAAGTTGTATCAATTGAGGAAATTTTTTTTCACTATTTTTTTAATTGCAGAGACCATCTTTTTTAAATCATCATTCAGTTTGATTAGGAATTTTTTTAAATCCGCATTGATCTGAAATACATTCCTCTGAAATAATTAGCAACATCAAAATACGAATGAAATAATTTGAAGCAGCATTTTATAAAAAGAGAATCTTAAAGATAATAGCTATGCAATCTGTTTATAAATGCAACTATACATGTCTGAAAGGTCATGCCAGAAATAATGAAAATACATTTTCAAAAGTAACCAATCTTGAAAAGACATACATATAATATTTAAAATATTTTTTTTAATTAATGGTATAATATATTTAGCATCTGTTACAGTTCTTTGAGAATCAGTTTATATTTGTCTTGTTCCTAATGGAATTAATTCAGATCGTTTTTCTTAAAACGAATTATCTAAAGCAATTTTATCTTTTTTTTTTTTTTGTTCATTTTGGCAGCAAAACATTATTTTTAAAGAAAAATGACTATACAGATAAAAAAGGAATAACTTCTTTTTCATTTTCTAAATGCTTTTTTCCAAATGTTTCAAATAACTTGACTATTTAATAATGTACCACTTTTAATCAATCCACCATTGACGGTTTGCGTTGAATGTCTTTAATCGAAAACAAATTATAAATTTGTAATGGTTGAATTGCAGCATGTGCCATATTTCACATAATTATTAAACTATTTTTTATTATTACGTTTTATATATTTTTAGGTTAAGTTTGATGGCAACATCTTTAAATAAAAAAAGAAATCTAACAAGTGAATTATGTTCTTGCTTGAGTTCTTGATGGCGCTCGTTGTACAGCAAGTTTTAAACTAAATGGGACTTCAACTTAAGAACCTTAATTTTCATTTGGCAAGTTAAATTAAGTTGCATCTATGACAATCCTTAAAAAAAAAGGGCCCAACATTTTGATAATCCGGATTTGTAAGTAAATAAAATTCCTCCATTTTAGGCTAACAAAATGGAAATTTATTTTTATCTATTCAGTGTTTTAAATAAGCTGAGTTGCCAAAGAAACAAAATCTAACACTACATTCAATTAATTAGCAGAAGCGGTTGAATTAAATCATTTCATCAATAGTTTAAACATAACAAAATGTAGTTTTAATTCGGTAACTAATTGAAATTTTGTTATGAGAAGCATTTCAAACTTTCGATCCTTTAACTCAATTTAAACTCAAAATGAACAAAGAAATTACAAATAAATTCTCAGTGAAAAAAAAATTTATTCCTGCTCAAACATAACAAATGCTAAATCTACAACAAACACTCAATAAATATAACAAATTAAATAACAAGCAGAGGATTTGAATATGAACAGACAGTTTGTTGGAGGAAGCTCTGTACACAATAGGTAAGGAAGAAGGATCTCGTGAAAGAGACACAGGTACATATGTTTGAAAAGAGACTGCAAGCTTTGCTATTGCTTCTTTGGAGACTACAGTCAGGCAGTGGAAATATCAGAAATCGGAAAAGACCATGTCACTGAAGAAATCTGTAAGAGAAAGGAATACTCATGAGTATATATGATATTTTAAACCATATTAGATAGCTTTGTTTTCTTCAGCTAAATGCATAAAATTGATGAGAAAATATAGGTTAATATTATTTTGCAATGAATGATATTTAAATAAGCTAACAGACATATTGCTACATTCGATTTATAATTTCTTGCAATAACGAGTATATAAGCTTCGAATTTGAGAATTCATATGAACAAATAAATTAAATATTTTTCAACAAATTTTATTCAACCCTCTTTTCTTATTTGACTCCATTTTGCTATATTTTTATGCTTTATTTAAATTTATTTATTATTAATTACTTAACTAATTGCTTATTAAGAATCTTTCAAATAAAAACATCTTTGAATATTCGAAAATATATTCAATATTCATTCAAATCTTTCAAAAATAATTTATTTCTGTAAATTTAAAAAAAATTTGTTTTGTTCTATCAAAACTCTTTTGGCAGTGAAAATTGTAAGCAAGAAAAATATCTAAATATCCAATACAAGCATTAAAAGAACATTTGAAAATTAATTACTATTACATTTTTCAAATCATTTTAAGTTTAAGAACTCTAACACTTTTTATCAGAAATCAAAGCTTAAATTTTAATTAATTTATTATTTAGAATGCAAAAATTGAACACCTTGCTGATTTAAAACTTCTGATTCTAGTTTTAAATCAAAAGGCAATGATATTTTATGTAAATTTCATTTAATTATGAAGTTTCTTTTTCTTCTTTTTTTTTGAGGGTTTTTTTTTTTAACTGAATTCCCATTTATAAATTATACAGCTATAATCAGGAGAAAATTGTATTCTTCCATTCTTTTTATACCCTTTTATTTAACTTTATTTGTTCTGTACCTATCAAATTGGAATTTCGTAACCGATTTTTCATTAATTTTTTAATAGGTTAGAATTTCGAAATTTTGATTATTCGAATATTTTTGATAGTAATAGACTGTTACAATAGTTTAATTGCATTATATTATAATATAAATATTTTATTTATTTAAAATTTGATTTGAAAGAAAAAGAAAATTTTCATAAATATTGTGGCAAGAGAATGCTTTTTTTTTCAATTTTACATAGTCTCATTTCAAGTTCTAATCTCCACAAGGTTAATATAACTTCGATCAATTTAACGCAACTAATGAGAAATATGATTCAATTTCAACAACTCAACAAAAGCTAGATCAGATTTTACTGAAGAGAGTGTGGACGGTTCAATGTACAGAAATTTCGCAGAGATTATAAGTAATAAAAAGAATAGAATTCTATCAGAATAGAATTTACACAGTTGTTACAAAATTGGTAATTCCGATTACGATTTTTTATTAATTTTGGTATTTTGATTATTAGGAACTTTTAAAAAGTAATTTTTCAAGTTCTCGAACAATTTTGGTTAGATAGTGAAATTTTGACTTCAAAGACGAGGAGAAAAAAATTCTACTGAGAAAATTGTTGATGTAAATAATTTAAAAAATTGGAGGAAATATGTACAAAGAACAGAAAATTTAAAAGTTCTATAGTAATACTTAGTGATAGCAGCTTTAAATTCATCTCACGTTAGATTCCTGTCAGTGAGAGGTCTTAAGAAAATTCTTACTAGACGCGATTCCAATATATTTGATGATTTTTATAAAAATATTTCGAAGATAACTGTGTGCTGTCTGATATAATTTTTACTTAATACAATTCTAATAAATTTTGCCTTAGCAAAATTCTGTCAGTTAAACAGTTCAATTAAATAATTTATCATAAAATGAAATGAACTTACAGAGAAAGTTTAGAGTGAGAGTGAGAGTAGAATTATATTCATTTAGTATCTGGGGTAGGCAGGGGCGGCGTAGCTGGGAGCCTGGTAGTGGGGTCGGGGAGCAGAGTAGGCGGGTGCAGGGGCGGCATAGTGTCGGGGCTCATCGACGACGATGGGGTTGGCGTGGAGGATGACATCAGCGGGGTTCTGGCTTTCGGTTCCAGGCTCGTTGGTCTTGATTTCAGCTCGGTATCCGTGTTCGTCAGCGACGTATTCTACAACTCGTTCGATACCTTTGTCATCCTGACGAAAGAAAATCAAAAGTTACGAGATTGCAAATCAAAGAATAGACTGCCATGCTTTAAGACAACCGATGTTTGCCTTTTCGAGGAAAAGGGTCACCTTACCTTGTATCCGTAGCTGCCTTGAACTCGTCCATGACCATCTCCAGATTCCTTTCGGAAGGTGGTGGTTCCGTAGTCATCATTGGTCTCATATCCGAATTCATAAGGCTGGGGCTGAAAGAGATTATAAAAGAGTTGTATTCATCCAAAAAAGGATTTATTATCATTTTTAAAGAAATAATGCTTTAATTTTCGAATACTTCATTAAGATCTTATTAACTTAAAATCAACATTATTTTAAATCATATTCTATTTTTTTTAAATAAAGGATTGTATATTTTTTACAATAAATCAAAAAAGGCAAATTTATAAATTTAAAAAAAATTTCAAATATTTCCGAAAAAAGCACAAATGCTTATTTGCTGTGAATCTTCTACAAGCTTTGCATTTTTGGTGTTCGAATTCGGCCAATAAAATATTCAAGACTAAAAAAATACAATATTAAAAATTCTTTTTTGTAAATTATACTAACGGATATTTTACATATGAAAAGTTTCCTTGAGTATTAAGAGAGAACTCCTGCAGAATTTTTTCTTTTGTTTTCAAAAGCTATTAACTTTTGTGTAAGGTATGAACTTTATGGACAGAAATTTAACTAATTATTCATACTGCTATTTAAAAATTTGCAATAATCAATATTAAGAAAGCAAACCATGTGATATTTAATCAAATTTTATTAAATACGTTTCTTCTCTGTGAGAGTATTCAATGATTTCTATATAATTTTATAAATTTATCATATTGGTTTCTAATTATTCCTCAGTTAAAATCCAGGCAAGTAATAAATAATAAAGAGAAGTTCACTCACTGGGTAATGCTCTTCATAAGCTGGTCCACCATAGGAAGGAGCTGGGGCTCCATAATGTTGGGCGAGGGATACAGCAGCAAGAGCTGCGACGAGAAGAACCTGCAAATCCAAGATCAAAAACTTATTATTGTAAGCAAAAATTATAACATTACATGCTTTATCTACAGTTGAAAAACGTTTTTATTAGATTTAGTATAATCCCTTTGTAAATTTGCTTAATATTCAGAAAAATATTACCGATTTATTGTCTAGTTCTTATGTCTAAATAGAGATAGTTGCCAAAATTTGATATGATTTTACTTTTAATAAATATATATACTGTTAATTATATCGAAATATTTTTCACGTTTATCTAATTTCGATAAATTTTGCTTATCTAACTATAAAGGCGTCAACAAAGGATTAACACTTAATAAATTAAATTAAATGAAACAATTTTGATTTTAATATTTAGATGAGAAAAATTCTACATTCACTGTATTTCTTTTATTTACTACATTTATTACAATTATTTATCTGAAAATTGTTAAATTTTAATTTGGAACAACATTTTAAGGAGATTTTGTGAGAAAAGATTTAATATCTTTAAAAAATTCAAATTTTATATTTTTATTAAATTTCCACAAATTATCATAATAATCCATTTAAAATATTTAAGTGCGAGACTTTTGTCTCAAATTTTGCTACAATAGTTATTCTTAATTTCTTAAAACTCAAGATTGGATTTAACTTCTCTTGACTTGAGATTTGACTTAATAAAATATCTCTTGATTAACTCATTAAATTCGCAAAGATATCAATGAAATCAGATTCATTATTGGAAACTTTGACAAAAAAAGACTGGGTGAAAGAAATTATTTAAAAACTAATCCTTTTAAGCTGAAATTCTTTTGAGTTACTAGCGAGCAGAGATGAAATTTCAAAATCTCTACTAATGAAAATTGAAATTTCTGTAGATGGTAAAATCAAAAAATAACTAAAATTTCTTAGAAAAGTTTCTGCTTAGAACATCTTGCATCGAAGTTGCATAAATCAGAGATATCCGTTCGAAAAGCCCAAACGTACCTTAGCGATCATGGCTGGAATAATTCCCGAACTGCGCTTGATATCACAATCCAAACAAGTGCTCGAAAACTGAGTGTGAAAGTGACGGCAACGGTAAGCGTTTATATATCCACTGCTCCAAATAACACAATAAATAACAAATCAACAACGTATTTATTTAAATGAATCCATTCGACAAACCACCACCCTAACTAACCAAATAAAAATTAAAAAATCAAAGCCAAGCCAGTGGTATACAGTTTCCACGAGCATTTTTCTTTTGCTTTTTTTTTATCCACCTTCAAGCTCTTATTTTTGTGGACGGGTCAGCCACCGCCTCGTGCGCTCTTAATCAATGGGTTATCAATAATTGTTCCGCTCGACCGCACCCAGCCCGCAAGGTGGTTTCTTCCCAGAAATACAGAACAACCGGGATGGACCGTTGTTCCCCATCCCTTCTCTTTCTATCACACACCTGTCAGTCTTGGAAGTAACTGGAAATGCGGGATAACCACAGTGGTTTTAAGCTCAAAAATTGATGGAAATAAAGGAATCGGGTGGAAAAGTGTGGTCACAATGAGAGTTGCAGCGAAAAGTGAAGTGAATTGTTTAAAAGAGGAAAAGCAAGAACTTAAAAGATTTTCAAATGAGCAATTTTTGATTATGGTGTTTATTGCTCTAGTAAAATTATAAAAAAACATACAAAAATGATTAAAATCTGGTATTTATTTATTAAAATAATAAAAAAAAACTAGATACATAATATGTTATATATACTATAAACGAAATGTATTTTTTCAAAAAACTCAAATTTGAATTTAAATTACATCTTTTTATGTCAAACATTATTCATTTCCTCAAATGCTCAATTCAGATTCTGTGGTAGTTTGAGTTTCAAAGTAATAGAATTACATGAGTGGGAAAATGCAATCTCAATGTGGATTTAATCTAAACATAAAATGAATTACTGAAAAAATTAAATATATGAATTGGAAAGATGTTCAGTTCAGCAGTTCTTCGATTCAACCATATGATTGCTTTGATAAATCTATTAAGGAAATGTAGAAAGTTCAATAGCATTCATATATTCAATGTATGAAACATAAGGTATAGAATTTGTTTTATGCGCTTAGAGATAAAATTATTAAAAGCTTTCAAGCTCATATTTTTAAGAATGTATTTTTTTTTTCATAATTTTTACAATTATAAATTTTTTTCTTATCTATCAAACATAATAAATTTAGTTAGAGTTTCGGATTAATTTGTTATATAAATTTTAAAAATAACAGAAATCGTTTTTGGGAATGAGTGTGGTTATGATATGAGCATAGTATCGAATATTGTCTATATATTATATATTGAGATATTGTTCCACTGTTTTGTTTATAATTTAATTGATATTCTTTTTTTAACGAAATTCTGCAATTAAGTACCCACTTCAAATTATACATTTTCTTTTTTACTCATTCAACTTCAAATTCTATTAAAATATCATGAAAAAAAAAGAATGCCATTTTCGAATTGTGAATCTGTTTGATTTTATTTCCTTTCATAAATAGTTCCTACTTTCCCTTGTGAGATATTTAATATCTTTTTTAATTTTTTTACTTTCTTACTTCATCTTGTGAGATATTTTATATCTTTTTTATTTTCTTTTACTTTTTTACTTCATCTTGTGAGATATTTAAATCTTTTTATTCCCCTTCAGAGACATTTCTTACTTCACTTTCTAAGACAGCTCATAATTCATTTTATAAGATATTTTATATCTCTTTCTTCCCTTTATGAGATGTTTTATAGCTTCTTATTCGTTTTATGAGATATTCTATATCTTTTTTTATTACTTTATTAGATATTTCTCAATTCAGCTTATTAGATATTATAAAATTCACGTAAAATATTTTATAATTCTTAATTCATTTTATGAATTAAAAATTATAAAAAGAGGTAATTCTTTATGAGAATTTCTTCATTCGTTTCATAATATATCCCTTAATCAGAGCTGTTTCATCTGATATCAAGATTTTTCAGTTTCTAAAACGCATGAAGCAGTGAACCAAATTTCTTTTTCATTTATCTCATACCCCAAGACTTCAATAACCCAATTATCGTTTTCATTTTTCATATTAAATATGTAGATGGATTCACTGGTTAAAAATATTATGCCAAACCCATCAAGTGGTAATTATTGAGACTCCATAAACTCTTCCGGAAATAAATTAGGAAAATTAGCGGCTGGAAAATGGCTATATCTCAGTCATGTGACTATTGCCTTAGTAATATTGGTTGGATATCGACGTGTATTTAAGTTAATTAACATTCTTCCTACATCTCTTTTAATTATTCACTCAGGAAATGCGAACGTGATAACCTTCTACTATCGAGTAAAAGATTTATCATCTTGAAATCAATTAATAACAAGACTGGTGAAATAATAATCTCTCTATGGTCTTGAATACGTATTTACATGAAATTTCCGAAAAATATGTTCCCAAATTAGCTGAGGATATCGTTTAAATGCAAGCTATTTTTCTATAAAACCTATTCCTAAAGATATAGGAAATAGATAAAACTACGATGATGCTGATGCGGTTTTAATTAATCGTACACTGATTGGAATATGAAGTGTTTCTCCTTTGTTTAAAGATATTATAAAATATTTTATATTTAGATTTAATGAGGTCTTTTTAATTCTGAAAGTAAGCATTTAATCTTCGAAAGTTGTTATTAAAATTATTATTTTCTATCATAAACATTGGTGAATTTTTTTAAAATTATAAGAACAGAAAGAGAGTTGTGGAAAGTATCTGAAACTGCTTGTAATCTTTAGCATTTTTATGCTAATATAGGTCATTTTGAATATTTTCTTTTATACTGAAATCTATCGATAAATTTGTTTGATTTAATATGCAGTATCCTTTCAAATGATATAAAAGTTAAAGTGTAAAAAATATAAAGCTATATGTATGAATTTTTTATATTGATATGTAGTCGAATTTTCTCTTCCATTAAGGAATGTTTCATAAACATAACACATTAAATACTTTGTAGAATTAAATTTATATTAATTTGAAAGGATTATAGGAATATATTTTGTAATTAAATGTATTAAAAATTTATTTATATTAAAATCGCCGTGCTGACATTTAAAATATATTCACTTTTTCATGTACAACTATTTACTATAATTCCGAAAAGATTCTTAGAATTTATTCTCAAGTAATATTAAGTAATTCATAGAGATTAAAATAGTTTCATTGAAATTTGAAATTCATAGTATGTTCCATTAAGAATGCAAAAAAATGGAAATTATACTATTGATGAACTTAATACCTAATGAATTAGTAAATATAAAATTTAAAAAAAAAATCCTCATTTCATTTCTTATTTTATTTTATTTTTGTCGTAAAGTTGGCATAGGATATTTATTTTATACTAAACATAATAATCTCCTAAAAGACATGCTTAGATTAAAAGTTGAACCTTAATCATATTTCATTAATATTGCATATAACATATTTTGCTTAAACCTAATTATACTAATAGATCCTTTCTTCTAAACGTAACAACCAAAAGTAGTATAATTAAAACAAATACTCTACTATGGGAATATAAACAAGAAGCGAGTCTTATTTTCTGTTTATATTCTTAAAGTAAAATGTCAAAAAGTAACTGGATTAAAATTACTAAATTATTTCAAAATCAGGATCTTATTTTTGCAAATGAAGCCTCTAGTTAATCAAAAATTGTGCTTCATTTTGATGATGATCCATTTCCTTCTTCATTTTCTTTAAATGTTTCGATTTTCTTACCTATTTAAAATATATTTAATATTTAATGAAAACGACAATATTTCATTCAGGAAAAGAAATTCAAAATACGAAATTGTATAAAATTTATGTTGATTCTTCTTGTAGCTCACACAAAAAGATTAACCCATATCAGGAAATTCAACCAAATTTTTCGCGCTAGATTTCTTTAATTTGTCTACGCCTTTAACTATGTTTTTTACAAAAGAGTAATAACTGACCTACTAAATGGTCTAATATTGCTATTATATATCACAATAAAAATTCATTGTGTTTAAATTAGGTTATGAAAAGGGAAAATATGACTCATGTTTTTCACATTAAAATTATCCGAAAAGTACTTTTTTACATTTGAATAATGAATTACATTTCATATCAACAAAATACATTCTTTCTCTTTCCTTCATTAAACATGAAATACTGTTCAATTATTTATGATAATTTGTCCTGCGTTAATTTTTTTATTTAACTACTCATTAGTTGTAATTGTAATCTACTTCTGAAGTTTAGATTTCCATAAACGATTTTTGGAATGGCACTTCAGCTGTAAAAACCATAAGTTAATTGAGATCAAAATTGTTGGAGGACATAATGTACATAAAATATTATTGCATCACTCTTTATGTAAAAAATTCCAGTATGAGCAGCTGTATCTAGGATTGTTAAATCAAATAGATATGTTAAAATCTAGTATGAATTAGTGGCCATTCACCATTTCTTTAATTATTTCCTTCGAATATTTTGTAAGCAGAAAGTGCTACGTAACCTTATAGGTTGGGCACGTTTGCACTGTCCTGAAGACTACTAACTACACATTAGTTATAACAGTAATCTATTTTCTAAGGTTAAGTTTCCAAAAATGATTATTAGAATGGAGTTTCATCTGTAAAAATCATAAAACCATTAGAAGATTGTTAGAGAGCATAATGTTCATAGAATATTTCTTTATAAAAAAATTCCAATATGAGCAGCTGTATCTAGCATTGTTATGTCAAATCGGCATGTTAAAATCTTGGATGAATTAGTGGCCATCAACCATTCCTTCAATTATTTCCTTCGAATATTTTGTAAGAACAAGGTACTACGTAGCTTTATAGGATGGACATGTTTGCACTGCCGTGAAAAAATATTTTGATTATTACATTATTGCATAGTACTGCCCGTCCTTCATCAGTAAGAGAATCAATAGGCCAACGTATTCACTGGGTCTTAATCTAAACGATTTCTTCTCATGTGACCACGTAAAAAATACAATATATCGAAGAAATTTCTACGACGAGTGGAGTTGGTGCAAATCATCAAATAATCAGCAATTCAATTATCCAATTGAGAAATAGTTATTTAAATTCTTTATGAATTTCGCCACAGTTAGCTGGCATATTGTTGTAGAGAGTGAACATTTCGAAACCATTGTCTTGTTATTTCCAATATTTTTCAGTGATTGGAAATTTTTGTTCCTCAAACGCTATCAATCGGTGAAATTTGGGCACAAGAAAAAAATCTTGACCTCACACATGAATCCTCTACAAAACTAATGCAAATGACTATCACAGTTTTTATTTATTGTTATGACAGTAAATTGAATTGGTTTTGTCTCTATTTAAAAAAAAAAATATCAGTCCTTATTTGGAAAACATTTAAATATGACAAGCCAACGAAGTTCGTGTTCAGTTTAAGTTTATTAACTTATGCAACAGAAAGAATTTGCGAAAAGATTTAGAAAACTAGATGACTCGATGAACTAGATTAAAAAAAAATTAACTAAACAGTTACTTTCTTACAAAATTGAATATTAATCCATTTTATTAAAAAAGAAAGAAAGATGTCTTTGGTTGAGTCCTTAATATTTTTTTTCATTAATTTGAGAATGAAATTCCTGAGAGGGTGCCTCTCTTATATTATGTTTTAAGATTTATTTGGACAGCAGGCGTAAATTCTGTTTCAAACTATCGGTGACCACAAATTATTTCCTCTTCTAATGAAAATAAAGTAGAAAAATAAGTCATTCTTAAGCTAAATTTCTAAAAATAAAACTTCTAAAGACAAGTATAAAATAGAAGCAAAAAAAAACGGATTAGAAAACTAGATCTAATTTTTTAATATTTTTCCAGGATCCTAGCATATACATGTTCAAGAAAATAGAAATGTTTAAAATTTCTTACAAAATTCTTAAATACCTTACATTTTTCAAAATGTAAAATAAAAAATGAATCATTATTTTTAAGCATAAAGAGATTTAAAACATTTATCATTTTTAATTATTTTGCCATTTTTAAGCAATTCATATTAGAGCCATCCTATTCTATTCTATGTATAATAAAATTTGCGAAGGAGAATTCTTCAAAAACTAAATTTTTAAATATCTAATTACATTTGATTATTTTCTAAAATGTGTCATTTATTGATGGTTTAAATATTTGGACCATCAATGTCTTTTAATTTGAATTCGGAATTTCGAGAGTGTTTCTGCAAATCCGGACTTCTGATCTTTTTTGTTTTCATGCAATAGATCCTATCTTTGATTGATTTGAATATAATTTAACAAACCTATTTGTTAGAACATGGAAGAAACAGCTACATCATCAATAGATTGTCCTGATGGCAATGAAACGGGTTGGTGCACAGAAGAACCCACTTGGGTTAGAAATTGTTTATTTGGCATAAAAGTGTTTCCTATTTCAATTACTGTTAAATATATATTTCAAATCGAGCCATAAAAGAATTGAAAGAATAAAAAAAAATCTGCATACTTTTTTCTTTCAGGTGGAGGTACGTGCGTTGTAACAGCAGATATTTTTCCTTTGTGTGAAATAATAATTGTTGACAAATTCTATCAGTAATTAAAAAATATATATCTTATTCCCAAGGAATTAATCTTTGGTGAAATCAAACATTTTTTAACACTATGGAAATCTTTTATCTTTCGATAAGATATTTTATTCACCTATCATTATCGCTATGTGCGTAGTTTTTAAATTAACTGCTAATGAAGAAAATATACAAATAAGCTAATTGCGGGCATTAAAAGTGACTATCTATAATTCATATTCCAACAAATTAAGAAAAAATGATAATATTTTTCTTCATCCGCCAAATTTCTATTTTTAAGATATATCTTTGAGAATTTGTTTTCTCTTTATTTTAACATTTAGATAAAAATGTTGAAATTCGAAAACTACTTAAATAAAAAAAAAATGTAAAATTTAGTCTATATATTGTTGAATTTTTACCTAAATGAGATAAACGTCGAGAATAAAAAAGTAATTTTACGAAAGCATTAATCTAATTAGCCGATGCCAAACTCAGATGATTATCATGAAGTTAAAAAGTTAATAATTTTTTACTAATATTTATGCATTTCCAATACGCTCTATTATTTGATTTAGTTGCTCACATGAAAAGTTGTATCTGTTATTTTTTGTATGTTAATAGAAAAGATATATGGAGTAATAAGTATGCAGATATAAATATGTTTCTTGTTTTGACAATTTTTTGCCCATATCTCTCTCTATCTGTACTAATAAAGGTAGGCGGTGAGTGTGTGCGCGCATATGTATGTAAGAAAGAGAGAGAGAGATCAAATTTTGCACCTTTATTCTTTTTAGAGAAGGAATGTACAGCTGGAAATAAAATTTTAATTAATTTAAAATTAAACGAGATTTTCGCATTTTTTTGTGATAACTCCATATAATAATATATAATATATTATATGGAAAATATTGATGCAAAAAATTGACTTTTTCGCCGTTTTAAACATTTTAAAAATTGTTATTTTAATAACACCAATTTAGATGTATATTTTTCTGAATTTTCCAATTTTTTTTTCAAAATACTTCTGCAAAACTTCCAACAATAAGTTCTGCTGCTGCAATGAAACATTACCCGTTTACCGAAACACAAAGTGCAAACGTAGGTTGCAAAACTAATAAAATAATGTGACTTTATTGTCTATCCCAAATTTGTGTTTAAAAATTTGTGAAGAGAATCATGAGCATTAAATTCTTACCTTACTTTATTATAATTCCCCAATATGGTTTATTTTCATCTTATAAATGAATTGAAACGAGTGTATATTTTGAAAAATACACATCAATGATCAATTTAGTTGAAAATCTAATAAAATTTATGATTGGAAATTATAATAAAGTAAGGTAAGGATTTTAAGGTAATTATAATAAAGTAAGGATCATATTAAAAACTCATTCTTTTAATTTCGTACATTGATCTCGAACAGGCCATTTCATCCAAATGAATGCAATAAAAGAGACATTATTGAACCCAAAGAGTCTAAAAATGTGTTCCACTTTTATTAAATTTTTAACTAAAAAAATCTTGTCCCCTTTAAGACATTCCAAGTAAAATGTTTTAAATAATTTGAGCTTAGAATATGACATGTTACAAATTAAAGCAAAATTTTGATGAATTTGCATCACAGATTTATAAATTACAATGAGGGCATTAACATCAATTAAATAAATAATTGTAAAAGTGTTTAATAAAGTGCACAGTATTTATTTTTAATTTAATATTTGTATAGTATACATATTTAATTAATTAATTTAAATTATATTTTTATTCTATAAATTAAAATGGTTATTTTTGTATTAATTAAATAAAAAAATGGTAAATATAAGTGTCGAGTTCAAATATAAGTATATTATTGTATGCATATAGTAAATAAATTTAATACAATAGAAGAAATACTTTTTTTGCTTCTTGTTTTTTTTTTATTATTATTTATTTGGGATTTCTGATGAGTCACAGGACTCACAATTCTAGCTAAGATCCTAATGGACGCCAAGTTAGTCTAATCCAGGACTCTAAAATTTGTCCTCAAGGCACCACTAACAAACAATGTTCCTTTGACGGATTTCGCCCAAACTTGGACGCAGTGTGAAATTCGGATTTAAAAATATCACATATCAAATTTCACACACTTTATTCTTTGCATTTTTTATTATTTTTATCCCAAGCATAGGATTAAATGTATACAAACTTTCCTTAAACCGATTACGTTGAAAATATGATACAGGTGTCCAGTTTAGTGTAACGACTATTTATCAAATTCCATCTGCCTATCTCACTCCTTTCTTATTGTATTGATAGAGACACTGATATAATCTTAAAAATGAATGATTTATTAAAATTAGGATTAAGATTTATCAAAATTTCTTTTTTATAACGTCTTATTATATTGGGTAACAAATGTATAGCGCTATTTTTAATTATTTGAAATGATTAAAAATAATTCCAGAAATATGAAATACATTCGTAGATCATATAAGGAAGGATAGGGAAATAATTTTTCTGTTGAACTTGCTATTAATTTGTTAGCAACATAATCATAACAACATTACCGACGTTTTCATTCTGCATTACATAAGGTACCATTTGCTTTTTCTCCATTTCTCATTCATTAACATAAGCGGTCAGAGTAATTTTCTCTATCATTACACTTAATTATTCTGCTTGAACCTGCGGACGAGCTTAGCTTCGGTAAGTACTGCTTAAAGTTGCATAGCATTCACTCAAATTCAATACTATGATCGGTAATCGAAGAAGTTGAAATCTCTTAATACTCTTAATTATGTGCAGTACTTTGCATCTGCTTAAATGAAATGAAATTACTAAAGTAAAAACGATTGATTTTGATTTATCATTATGCAAGTATAATTATTGTTACTTAATGGTTATTCAGGAAAAGAATTACCTAGATTGAAAGGGTCTTAAATTTATTTAATTAGCGTATTTGATTGTCGTGAAAACAGTTAGCGTTTTTTATAATTATTTCGTCTGTAATTACTGAAAAGTATTTAAAAAAAATTCTACCATGGGCATTTTTATCAAATATTGCAGGTATACTGTGTATAAATTTTGCATATTTAAGAGCAACGTCATATTTATTAAATATCTTTAGAGATTTTAAATTATAGTTTGTTTTATGTAAATGCCAATCGAGAAAGATTGAATTAATATTTATTTAGAATTTCCTACTAAATCGTAATCTATCTTCTAAGTATAATAGTAAAGCACGTGAAACCAAGTTAAAAAAAAAAACTGCTCTTGCCTGTTCTTGTAAATCTGTCTTCCTCACATCTTTTCTTCGTTCTTCTTCCTTCCTTATGCATGGCCGACTAAAAATGAAATTAAGAAGAAAAAAAATTATCAGCACTACGGAAGAACAAGTTGATCCCCAAAAGTGACAAATTCTGCTCATTCTGTATTTGATACTAAAATGTGGCTGGAAAATAGTTTCTATTAAAAGATTTACAAGATCGATATTTAAAAGGCATTGTGAAATAAGGCTCTGCCCTTTTCAGCCGATGAACTTTTAATCTGCTTCATATCTCCCCAATCTAATCGAATGTTTTTCGATAAACAACACATTCTCTAAGGCCATCGTTAATAAGATTTCCGATTCAAAGCACGATTAAAGATATCCGAACATCCCACATGAGATATCACAAAAGTTACGTTATATAATGAGCTTACAACCAAACTTACCTAAGGGTACATAAAGGATTGGCAAATGTGACATGAGACACATTTTTTTTTTTAGATTGGATTAATAACCTGAATAGAAGCTCATAATTTCGTCGCCTTAATGGTTCATAGTGTTCCGAGTTTTCATTGTAAATGTAAACTTATAAATTACAAAGTAATTAATTGCCATTTCTAAGGTGATAGTTCACTTGCATTTATTGGATCAAGCGAAAAGTGTAACTCAAAGAGATTATCGCATTTTGTGTACATAAAAAATTAACTTTGACCAAGAGAAAGACTTCAATTCTGGATGCTGTTTTTTTTTATTGTTTTTTTTTGTCCGAAATTAAATATTCTCCTTCATTTTCGCCCATTTTGATGACAAATATTACTTTTTGATCACATAACGACTCACTTTTCAAATCAGCAATTAATTAAAAAGTATTGAAAGGGTCAAATATGTGTCTATCATTTCGAAGAATGCAGTGAGAAGTGATGCGATATTAATTTCGATCTATGACCATTAATTATATTTAATCACAATTTTTTTAAAGAATACCAAATTCAGAGGAACAGAAAAAAATAATCATGGTCTAATAGATTGTTATCATTTTTCAAAGATAAGTCGTATATTCGTATAATTATGATACCGTTTTAGTCTATGAAATAAATTGACTGTATATTCTCCACCTAATATATGATTTCGTAATAAAAAATCAAACAACTGATTGGTAGCTTCTGAATTTCAGAAGTTACCAATGACAAAAATTATAAACTTCAAAATTAATTGTTATATCTTCCCCATCAAAAAACTCGCTGTCACATTCAATAATTTCAGAAAACTGTTCGGTTTTATTTTTCTGACAAAATGACATTTATTGGATTGAGCAACTTACTCGATGTTCAACTTTGACAAGATGAGATGTGGAGAGAAAATAAATAGGTAAAAATTAAAAAAAAAAAACATCTTTCCCTTTTGGAAAAGAAAAGAGACTTCTCTAGTATTGCAACATCTAATCTAATAAAAACAATCTAAGATTATAGTCTAATAAGCTCTGCAGGAAAAAAAAATCAATGACATTTGATAGATCCAATATTTCAGTCAACTGAACATTCACGACAAAATTATTTAAATATTGTAAAATAAACTGTTACCTTTTTACATTGTACTAGTACTTGATGTCTTAAACAAATAATATCAAAGATTCTCTGTTAAATAATTATTGAGGCTTCAAAACGGCGTTTCTAAAATTGGACTCTCGCTTTGAAGATTTCGTAGAAAAATTGAAATCGCTTTTTTTATCATTTCAAAATGCATGAAATTTCATTCCTTCTCTTGAATAGTTTTGACTTTTTTTATGCCTCAATATTTTTTCCATGCTGTTCCATTGTACTACCAATGTGTTCCAATAGTGCCACTCTGTTCCATCCAGTATTGTGGTACGATTTAACCTTACCACTATATTAGGTAAACCTTTTTATTTAAGCTTTTTTTTTTAATTTTAAAACTATATTTTGAACTATACGTTAGTACTATAGTTTAGTTTGGCAAGCAATGGATGTTAAACAAAGTTTTGATGTTTCATTTCCAACTTTTATGTTTGTACCATTAAACATCATAAAGAAAAGCACTGCTTATGATGTTTAATGGTACAAACGACGATACATATACGACGATATTCAGAATAATAATAATCATAAAAATGTCTTCTTTTATCATTAAATGTAGAACATTCTTTCCTTTTTTCCTGTTAAATATTTTTTTATATATATATTGAAAAAAAAATGTTATATTTTACAGTCAAGTACAGTATTTAAGAAGAAATAATTTCGGTAATAACTTTCTGTTTTGGGAAATTTAAATTCTATTTTGTTTATTTTCCTCAAGATTAGCAATAAATTTTTAGCAAAATTTTATAAGGGATCATGTCTCCATATATTTATTATTATTATGAGAGGTTAATTATCCTTTAATCATGTCATTAGTTGAAACATATCATGCTATTTTGTTATTGATGCATTCATGAAGTGCCTCGCTGATATCTCAGTTAGAAAGCCTGTTTCACTTCCTTATGCAGTTAGATTTAATTTGTCTAGTGTTAGAATAAGGCAACTAATTATTGTGAAATGTAGCTACTGTTTTTCCAAAACTATCTAAATATTTATTCAGAATACTTACGAAAGCCACAAAAATAGATATTGTAGTATACTTTATTAAATAAAAATATGTAATTGAGGTTTTATTCACATTTTCTCCTTTGATATGGCCTCATTAATTCATTCTTCTCGTGAGACCTTCACATATTAAAATAATGCCTTCCCAAAAAATTTATTCTGTTTAGTTATTCTGCATATTAATGAATTATGTAATTAAACACCGGTAACATTCATAATAAATAAACAGGAAAATTGCCAAAAATGGGTTGTATTTAACAAATGTTAAATAAGGCACTTTTAAAAGAAAAGGAATGCTTTTAAATAAAAAAAAAGAATGTATAATTCCTGTGCACATCTTTCCATATTCATAAACTCGCCAAAATAATAATAAAAAAAGATACACTTTCTTGTCAAGCGAAATCGTGCCCAAACCAAAACTCTCAACTATTTGTGTTAACGAATACAGTTAAACAAAGTATCCTACCATTCGCTTATGACCTCTAAATTCTAATTCACGTAACTGGGCGGAAATACTTTCTCCCTTCGACTATCCAAGGCTCGCCCTTGACATCCAGAATGATTAGCATTCTGGACTTGGAAAATATTTTGCATAAATTAAGTCACTCTCTTATCTCAAGAGACGACTCTTCTAAAACAAAAGATCCGCGCACACCTGAAACCAGTACCGCCAGTAAGTTTTCCAAACGCAAACGATAGCGTGATCCTAGCTGTAGGTCAACCCCAGCCTCTGCCCGGGGCGAGCAAGGGTCAAATGAAGTAAAATCGCTTATGTCGAGGTGAGACAATTCTAGAAGTCAAAGCGCAGGGGGGGGGGGGGAAGAGCGCCACAACCCAAATTGTGACCTCTATTTATTGAAGTGTCGTCATATCTGCAAATTAAGTGAGGTAAGGTCAGCCAGCGGGTGTTGGATCAAATTACATTTCGACTCCAAGAATGCACACGATTTGTTGATTAAAATTCTAATCTGCAGTGTTAATTGATTATCTTTTGTTCCATTTAAAAACAGGACAGAATTTTTTTAAATTCTTTGAATGCCTTGATATTTGCTGTTTATTTAGAATGTTTTTACAGTTTAATAGAAATAGAATGAAATTCGCAAATAATTTTAAATGAAACTAGAAGTTCGATTTTTTTTAACCGCCCAATGACTAATTTACTGTATATTTCAATTTCCTTTTTATTCAGCAATTTAATTAAAATATACATTGAGTACTGATCAATACGGAAGAATTTAGCTAAGTGGAACAGTTGCGATTTGAATTTTTCTTTCTCTCGTTCCTATAATTTCTTTTTAAGGTGATGTTAAAAAATATTTACAATTCAAATTTATTTTATTTATAAGAGTTAAAAAAATTGTTTTCATTAGCTAAATTATTCGCATTTTGTGTCCTTGATGATCTAAGTGAATAGTTTTATAAAGCTTTTAATTCCTTTGAAATAAATTTAATCAAAAGCGCAATTAAAAAAGTTCGTATTTATAAAGTATTTGTAACCATTTGGATGTGGATTGTACATTAAAATTTAAAATAAATATTATAATTGGATTAGAAATCAGAATAATACTGGTACTGAAATACAGAATGCTAAGTAAATTAATATAACTTATTTAACTTACTTTTTGTTGGTGAATAATTTTTTATTATAATAATCATTATATTATTTATTAAAATTATTTAATAGATATTAATTTTATTTATCTGTTAAAATTTAGAAAAATTAACAATTCTTTTTTTTCTGTTAATTTCAATTTAAAAATTATCGATTGTTTTTGTTGTGCACATTTTATATTGTGGTTTTTTTCCCCTTTTAAATTTTTATTTCAATTCCATCAGTTTCGATTTACTGCAATGTTTTATGCAATTCCTTTTTTAAAGCTAGGAAGGGACATTTTCTTACTGCAAACAGTAAACCTCGCTGCATCTCAAAACGTTGTATATAAGAAGCTACATAATATCCAACATAAAATATTTTAATATAATTGCTATGATGTGGTACAGTTTATAACACATGCACTAATTCGACAGCAAATATAACTGATCTATACAAACAGATACGACATCTTAAAATAAGAAATAACTGTGACAAAACAACAAATTTTGAAAATGTTGTTCAATAATTACTTTAATAAACTCACGGTTTATCTATTGTCATTTAATGCTTACATTTCTTCCTTACTATGGAGTTTAATTTACTTATATTAACGTCTCGATTTTTAAGCAACACTAGGGATGTTTTAGGACGGATCTCGAACCGAGGTCAGATGATGAGGACGACACCTGAGTTAACACTTCCCCCTTCCAGCGGGAGAACGCTTTGCCCCGATTGATCTAACCCGCACAGGCCCGCTTATATGATGGTTCTTCGGTGGAATTGGGTCTCGAACCCGAAACCTTACCACCAGGCCACAGCGGCCTTTTTTACTGTGATGTAATGAAACAAAAGCAGTGTCAAAAAAATTTCTCGAATAGTTTCCAAAAATGGTCTTATCTCCTCCTCTTGATGAAATTGTGGACTCTGAGTATGCGCAAAGTCTTGCATAGCATTGGCGGAAAAACAGTTACGAAATGTAGATATTTTCTTAAGTGAATTTACTTAATCTTTTGCATAAATATATATTTTGGACACCTTTTTCAATCCTTTTTTTTTGACGATAACAATACTTTCTCTATACTTCGTATACAAGAAAGTAAAATAATAATAATAATAATCCTTTTCAGTATTACAGATTTTACATCTACAAGACGTTATGAATTGGATTCAGTGATCGTACGGTGAAAATCATATATGAAAGATCCACTAAAGTTCCATAAAATCTTTTATTCTTGATATGCAAGTTTTCAGTACTGAAAAACTTTAATTTGCATTATTAAAAAGCAAAGTTTGAAATAATATTATTTTAGGACATCGTAAAAAACATATACTGGCACAAGTATGATGCTTATATCTTCAGATTTTTAAAAAATAATAATAATTTCTCCACTATTTTTTTCTTTTACAATGCACAGTTCAAACGGCCAAATATTAACAGCTGAAATTTAAATTTATAATCGAAACAAATATGAATAATAATAATAAGAAGAAAAGCAATTTTCGCATGAAAGGAAATCTGTTCATGCTAGTTCATTCTCCCCTGTGTACTTTTGTCCCATTTCCAACAGTAGTATCATACCGTTTTGCGTGGATAGTAAAAAAATAAACGGCAGAGTTTGTTTACATAGAAATGAAAAAAAAGCAAAACAAATTCTTTTGAGAAACTTTTACTCAATTAAATTTCATTGAGCAAGAAAAATTGTCAAATGCCTTCATCTTACCAATAGATTCATTTCCATATGTCAAAGGTCTCCTATTACATATTTCGTACCTGCCATAATCATGAGGCGTATGGATGGGACTTTATTGTTTGGCGTGACATCTCGATTCAATGCAGAATCCACTTGGTCGCCCTGATTTTCTGATAACATTTTAGAAAGATTTGATTTATGAATCTCTTTGTAGCCTTTTTAATTTGAAATTCATTCATCACGTTCACAAAAAAAAACTAAATCTTAGAATTGTGTTCTGGATTGAGCTATTCCGCCGCGAATAGATATATAGAATGATAAAGTAAGGATTTCCCGAAGATTCGTCCCTCTACCATTAAGAAAGCTGAAAAAGTAGAACATGAAATATAATAAATTATGTGCCGGAGTGAAATTATTTCCCTTTTCTACTTCTGTTTGCACGAAAAACTTATTTGTCTTTCAGACAATAATAGAAACAGTTTCTGTTCAAATTATAAGTGATAGTCAAAGAAAATATGTGATGAGTATATTTATATCTCCTTGGTACTTAACATTTATCTATATCTATACTTATAATAAAGCTCAATGTGTGTGTGTTTGTGTGTGTGTTGGCGCTCTACAGGCCAGACCATTCAACCTACAGCTACCAAATTTGGCACGTGTATACCTTGGAGGCCGGGAATATGCACCTGGGGGTTATTTTTTCGAATTTTTAAATAGAATTTTATTTATTTAAAAATTAAGCGAAATTTTGACGCGTTTCTGCTATAACTTCCGAAAATATTACCGCACAAAAAAGATTTTTACATGAAGTTAAAGATCAAAAATTTATCTTTTAAATGATACTAATGTTTTAATCTTAAAATTAAATTTCTATTTTTAATGAATTTTTAAATAAATATTTTAACTCTGTTTTTCAATAATTTTTTTCATAAAAAATAAAAATTAAGATTAAGCACGTTTCGCAATTCATGGGAAAAAATCAGCTTTTTTCAAAGTGTTGCCATCACATTGATGAAAGCTCCAATTAAAAATAAATTAAATCTTTTTGGAAATGAAATCTGCAAAAATATAATTTTCGGCAAGTGTCTGTAGGAAATGAAACAAATATGAAATATTATTTTTATAATGAAACAAATATGAAAATTAATTTTTTTCTAAAAAATAAATTCAAGAAAAATTATTTTATGATCTTTTACACTCTCTATACAGGGTGTTTATTTAGTCCCGGACCCATTTTGATGTTTAATGACTCATAAAATAATGAAGATATAAACACACTTATGGCATTTATTGATGGAATAACTCATATATTTTCCTTTTCAGGTTTGAATATTTTTACTTTTGTAAATATCGTCTGCGCTGTGGTTAATTTCAGATAATTTCATTTTCCAGTCTAAATATCTGTAATTTTCTAAATATCGTCTGCTTATTAATTGCATTTTTCTCTCTTTTGTTTTTGGCAACTATTGAAATGTTATGTTTACTTTTGATGTGTTTGCTCTATGTAGTACTTATGATAAAGCTCAATGTGTGTGTGTTGGCGCTCTACAGGCCAGACCATTCAACCTACAGCTACCAAATTTGGCAGGTGTATACCTTGGAGGCCGGGAGTGTGCACCTGGGGGTTATTTTTTCGAATTTTTAATTAGAATGTTATTTATTTAAAAATTAAAGAAAATTTTGGCGTATTTCTGCTATAAATTCTTAAATTATTACCGCACAAAAAGGAATTTTACATGAAGTTAAAGATCTAAAATTTATCTTTTAAATGATACCAATGTTTTAACCTTAAAATTAAATTTCTATTTTTAATGATTTTTTAAATAAATATTTTAAATATATTTTTCAACAACTTTTTTTTTCGTACAAAATAAAAATAAAATTTAAGCTGCTCGAGCACGTTTCGTATTCATGGAAAAAAATTAGCTTTTTTCAAAGTGTTGCCATCACATTGATTAAAGCTCCAATTAAAAATAAATTAAATCTTTTTGGAAATGAAATCTGCAAAAATATAATTTTCGGCACGTGTCTGTAGGAAATGAAACAAATATGAAATATTATTTTTTCTAAAAAATAAATTCAAGAAAAATTATTTTATGATCTTTTACACTCTCTATATTATTAATCCAATAAATCAGTTTTATTTTAAGGCAAGTTTTGTTTAATATGAACAGGATATCGATTCAAATCAGGACCACACAGCTAATTTGTAAACCTTTAGTAAGTCACAGATCTGCTAAAATGGTCTAAATGGAAAATGATTATATTTTATGTAACTTGATTTAATAAATGCTCTAATAAATAACGAATTTTTGATTTTACATTAAGCTTCTGCTGTGGAAATTACGAATAACAAAATGTTCTTGAAACTCTAATATTTTAAATAAAAAGAGTTAATTTCCAATCAACTAAATCAATCACTTAAACTGACTGATTTATGAAAATTTGAATATCACTATTCAATAAAAAAAGGATAATTTTAGATTTTCCATCGATCGTTTCAAAGAAAATACGCCAATCAGCGTGCAGGTTTCTCAACATTAATTGGCTTAGGATTATGAAAATGTTGAGTTTTTCTAAATTTTTAACATTCAAAACTTCATAAATAAGTTTTAGTTGATCGTGGAAACCAGAAACATTCATTCATTTATTTAAAATTTATTGCGTTCAGAATATTTCTCAGAATATGTTATCTTACTGCGTTAAATTGAGACTTCATAATTTTTTAAATATATTTTTAGGCCGGAACAAAATATTATTATTGATTTCATTTAAATCCTTTTGAAAGCAAAACTAAAAACTGAATTTTATGCTGCATCTGAGAAATTTTTGTTGAATTATTGTTTGAGATATTACATAAATTATGAAAAATATTTTGTAGTTCATATAAGACTTAAATACCGAGCGATTCTGTTTGCAATACTCATATTAAGTAATAATAATAATAAATAAATAACAATTAAAGATGATAAATAAAATAAAACACTTGGTTTTATTTAAAAATATCTTTATATTAATTGCAATTTCATCATTTCCACTTTAAATTAAAGTTGAAGTTTTACCGGAAATGACAACAAATTAGCAAAATATATATAGTAAATTGAAAGAAACGATCTAAACAACAGTATAAATTTGGTATGACTATCAAAATTTGAAGATTAAAAATGTTTTGTTTGAGAATCTATTAAGAGACCAGTTACTTAAAATATTTAATTGAAAATTGTAGTGAGCGGTAATACTGGCGAACCGGCTGGTCGCCAAAGGCGGCTAGTACTTATATAAAGCTCAATGTGTGTGTGTGTGTGTATTGGTGCTCTACAGACCAAACCGTTTGACCTGCAGTTACCAAATTTGGTACATATATATACCTTGGAGGTCGTGAATGGGCACCTGTGGTCCCATTTTCTGAATTTTTAATTAGAATTTTAATTAATAATTAAAAATTAACTTTCCCGCCAAAAAAATCTTTATTTTCCCCAACAGTAATGAGGCTAGGGTTAACATTTTTCGGCCGATTATTTCAAACGATTCCGTTTATTTGCTTAATGTTTGATGCATTTAAAATTAAACATTGTTAATTATTGGACTTTTCAGATTCAGTCTGAAGTACTTTTGAATTAAAATAAAACAGAATAAAGGAAATAAAAAATTTCTAATCTGCGTAGCCTTACCCCAACTGGCGTATAAAAATTCGCGCATTTCCGTTACCAACTGGACGCAACTGAAAATTTACGCATGCGCTTTGTGTTCTGATTGTTGACAACTATTATCAACGGATGCGAACTTAATTTAAATTATTTTTAAGTTAGTTGCATTCTTTTGTAATTAAATTGTATTCATGTTAGTTATATATTTTTTGTATATGCTTATAATTTTAAGTACATCGTTTTTTAAGTAGTTTTTTTAACCTGTTTTCGACCGATTATTTCAAACGATTCAGTTTATTTTCTTAGTGTTTGATGCATTTAAAAATAAACATTGTTAATTAATCTATCTGCTCATGATGAATCTGAGAAAATTTTGTTGACAAATTCTTGAAATATTACATAAATTAAGAAAGACATTCTTTAGTGTCCATAAGGTTTAAACGCTCAGCGACTCTGTTTTCTGTAATCATATTACAAAAAAATGCTTTGTTTCAGTAAAAAAATATTATTATATTAATTGCAGATTAATCCTTTCCACTTTAATTTCAGGAATAAATTCTACGGGAGCTAACAGAAAATTAGAGAGATACATATTACGATATGACTGAAGGCTTTTATAATATTATGAGTGAATTATATGACTATCAAAATTTGAAATTTTAAAATATGTTGATGAAGAATCTATTAAAATAGAAATTGCGTAAAATATTTAATTATTAAAATTTTAACGAACATTAAGATTGGAGAACCGGCTGGTCGCCAAAGGCGGCTAGTCTATGATAAAACTTTATAATATTATGATTAAATTATATGACTATCAAAATTTTAAATTTTAAAATATTTTGAGGAAGAATCTATTAAAATAGAAATTGCTTAAAATATTTAATTATTAAAATTTTAACGAACATTAAGATTAGCGAACCGGCTGGTCACCAAAGGCGGCAAGTCTATGATAAAACTAGCGGAAAAAAGATAAAATGTTTTATTTTGCAAAAGGCATCAACGATGTCTGTTCCAACAGAGTGTTATTGCACAAGAAGCGCGTTGTCACGAACCAAGCTATTCACGGATGTTGCCATTTCGTTCTGAGAAATTATTTCTCTCCACCTCGATTTATCTCTAGGGAAATGACCAGTTGAACTGAGGAAACAATTATTTTCTCATCGCATCTTAATTGGCGAATCTTTCTATTCCATCGCATTCAGGAATCAGCTTTACAATGAAGGTTCGTTTCACATCTGTCGAGGGTGGTTTTTTTCCTTGAAGTCGGATCGCGTCACCTTTTTGTATTTTAGATTGCTTTCATTGCTTGTAAAAAAATAGCAATATTGCTTGGTCATTTCTTAAATCAAATAGATATTCTTTTGACCATTGACACTGAACAAATTCAAAAGTGATTTTTTTAAATCTGTTTAATGGGATGGGTTTTTTTTAAAATAATTCTTGGATTTGTATGAAAATACGTATGAGGAAATAAGCTAGATTGAAGACTAATCATTTATGTCACTAATCATTCCATAATTTTGCTGTTGTGACTTGTTGCACTTTACAAGCCCGGTTATCTGTCAGCGATTTAAGCCGAGTAAGCGTCTCTTGTCTTTTCAGTAGCGCCAACCAGGCCAAGAGTACGACTTAGCTACTTCATACGTCAAATTTGCTTGCACAACCCCGTTTTACAGGGGGGCACATTCACACACCTCACAGACAGAGCACAGAGGAAGAATAACCATGCCCGAACCTTGGACTCGAACCCGGGACGCCCAGATCAAAGGAAAGACGCGCTATCCCTATGCTAGGATGCCGGCCCATAATTTTGTACAATTGCGCAGCCTATTTTCTCCACAATAAGAGAAGAAAAGGCACAATAAGTTTAAAATCTTTGATCATGGAAACAAAAATGTTTTCCCCGTGATAATCGATATTGCTTTGTACCCAAACATTAATATCTTGATTCTTTGAGTTTGAAGGTAACTAAAAATCTGGTGTTTTGAGAGCAAGCAAATGAACAAAATTTTTATACCATAATGTTTATAGTCTGGCATACCATCAGTAAATTACATGATGCGCATTATAAATGTTCATAAGACTCTCTATAGGGCAGATCATTGAACCTAAAGCTACCAAATCGGGTATGCAGTTCATTCTTGGCTTTAAACAAAAGAGGCTCTGTAAGAAAATATCTTCCGTAACTTTTTTTTAAATGAAAATCAATCCTTTTTCTACCCAATAATATTATAATATTATTGAAAAAAATCTTTTAAATACATTTCGCTTTTTGATGAATCCAAATTTCTGTCAGTAATATTTTTTCCTCTGGTTTTATTGCCAAATTGTTAGAAATAATTTTATATATATTTTACAATGACACTTTTTTCTATTTTCGTTTTTTATGTTTATATGCATGTATGTTGTGATGATATTAAATATATTTTTTGAATTCCCATTAACGTTGCTATAATTAAAATCCAATTTCAAAAGTAAAATTTAAATAGAATAAAGTATATTTTATATCTCCTAAGCGAATTCTATAATAAATAATAAATTTCTATATCAAAATTACGATATATTTATATCTAGAGTCTTGCTCTGTTCAACTCATGAACTCATCAGTCAGGGTCTTGTCAAGAGGTGTTGTTGAGGTCAGTTCAACCAGTGGGCCGTGCCTTTTCTAACAGAAAATACTTATATTTTTGTAGGTGGAGGACATTGAGAAAGTTACTAGGTATAATTTGAACAGGTGGGGCTGAAATAGCTCTCAGTGCATGAGTTTATGCAGCAAACAGGTAGTGTTATTATTTGGATGCATTTAAAAAAATTTTTTTGCTTTGAGCAGCAGTTTTTTTTTTTATTATTATTATAATATTCAAAATGTAAAAAATTAAACAAGTGTGTAAGCTCGACGCAAACTTCTCCGATATTGTACGTATTTAGCTTTGTAGTATCACAGAAAAAAGGAAAGGAAACAGAATTTGCAATGAAACCAATTTTTATTTTAAAAATTGTTAGTTGTGTTTATGCGAACAAAGTGACCATGCGAAGGATCCTGTTAATTTAATGCGTCAATAATTATTTTTTGTTTCAAAATTATATTGCACTGTCTTCTTGCAATTAAAATAAATTAATTTTGAAAACAAACATCTTAAGTCATATGATAAGACATGTCATCTAAAGAAAGAAGATTAACAGAATGCTGTTTCACGTTGCTCTGTTAAAAGTGCAATAGACTCCAAAATTGAATTTACGTAGCAAATTTAGTGTGTTTCATATTTGTTGCTGAGCATGAATTGATTCATACTCATTTGATGCATCAGTTGTTTAATTTTAGTTACATTTCTTCTTGGTTACATATCAAATCTGAAGCATTTTACTAATAAGAAAAGTTAATTACTTTAGAAGGAAATATGTTAATTTTGCTTATTCTTCAACAAATATTCGATTTCTTCAATAATTTTCGATCAACAAAGAGAAAAATAACCGCTCTACATGCCTGATGGACATAGAGAGCAAGTAACCAGCACTCTTTAAGCTCTACCTTGTTCTCGCATCTCGCCATTACCTGGGTATTGTAGAATATGCTTATGATGCCACGTTGCTCAAAATATGTAAAAACCTAAAATATTGTCTAAAACCTACATAATAAACAAAATGCATTGTGACTGGATAGCTTTTCTTGCAAAATGGCAAAATAAGTTGATGATATCGGTCCTGCTGTTAAAATTGGGGCCAAGATTTTATTTTTCGATATCTCTCTAAAACGGAAAATTATTGGAGGCAGGTGACCACTGATGGCATAAAGTTTCATATAAAATAAAAATTAATAAAATTCATTTAATGGCGGGCTGAGACAGTGCTTTCTTTTTCGCAATTATTTTTAATATTCAGATAGTTAATTTTTTACAGTTCTTTAAAATAATGCCCCATGGTTTAAGATTTTTTTTTTGAGATAAAGATAAAATATAATTTTTCCCTTAACTTTCTATATCCGCTTTAGCCTTTTTCATTCTTATGTCGAATCTGATTCACAATTCTGTAGGATATATCATTTCCACATTCTTGTGCGAAAACGATTATTATAAAGCACATACAATACCAAATAATCGTATTAATTTTTAGGAATTATAGCAAACTTATAACAGTTTTTGAACTTTCTAAGCAATAAAAGGAATCTTTACATTCGCATATGCATAATTATGTACCTTATAAATCTTTAGAAAACACTCAATGCAGTTTATATTAGATTAACTCTGATAATGTTAACACACACTGGTGATACTAACGTAAATTGAACAAATGTAGTTGTTAGACAAATTTGAGAGCTAATAAAAAAAGCTGAAAAATGATTTTTTTTAAAAAAATTTCTTAAAAACCAAGAATTAATTTACTAAAGAAAACATAAAGAAAAATAATTATTTAAAATAACGAAAAAATTTTATTAATGCGAAGCAAATTTGAAAGAGCAACAAATTCCAAAATTATTTACACACGGCGGCATGTACATAACATATATCACAGGAACTCCATTAGAATTTTAAGAATTCATTCGTTCAAAGAGATAAGGAGACTCAATATATGCAATCTCAAATAAAGCAATAAAATTAAAATCAATTTATTCTGACATAATATTGCAGAGTAACCAATTTCTTCAGTTTAAACGATTTAAATCTGATATGTTCTGAAGAAAAAAGATCTTTAACTGAAAAAAATATAATATATATATTATTAAAATTAAATTAATGAGATAAGAATTATAACCGTTTCTCCTTTTATCTAATTGCTATTAAATATGTCATTTTTTGTCATATTCCGGCATTTCATGATAAATGATCGTAGAATTCTGCGTAACTCTGAACGAATCATTTGCCTAAAGCTGACACCCTTTGCGATGGCAATTATCAATGAAAATAATCTTACAGTTCCAGACTGTTTTGCTTTTTGCTTCTTTCTTTTTCTAGAAGATACGGGAAAGAAACGCTCCCATTCATAAGCCACTGAATTCTCTTGCGTACAGGTGATAATTGGTGAATATTATCACGTTTTTCAAATGCTGTAGAGAATCATGTAAGAATTTTTTCTAGATATTAAAATGGGTTTGGGGTTGTCGAAAGACTAGTGATTAACAAGCATTTATAAGTTGTGTGGCATTTTGGCTAATTCGAAGATAAAGGTAATACAATAAAAATTCGATTTATCGCAGAATACGAATCAAGTTAATGGTTTAAAACTAGAAACAAAGAGACAGCGACATTTTTTATCTAAAAATTAGCAATATAAATTTATTTTTTTAAATAAAAAAATATTAGAAAGCCAATAAATAAATAAAGTACTTTTTTTTAATTTAGTGCTTTGAAATAATAAAAGATTAATAAATAAATTGCATACATAATTTAGAACAATTCAATTTATTTACTACATTTTTATA
>JAPMOR010092897.1:244807-271559 GCA_026543865.1 Argiope aurantia
TGCTCTGCACTTATTATATTCTGTTTAAGAGAAGTTAAAACCAGGAACCCGGCTTAGTCATAGTTAATAATGTTGTTTCTTTATATTACCATTCGACTAAAAAACAACAGTGTGAAATTTTAAATGACATCGGTGACAATTTCATTTAAGATTAAATTTAATTCAGAGAATTATTGGACAATTTATATGGCCATTGGATCTGAAGACTGAAATTTATAAGAATTATCGAGTTATAATATTGGTCCAAGATCTATCGAGGGAAAGTTGTCTGTTCGTTTTTCTATCTTGTTTGTGAGGAAACAAGGTAACAGAAAAAAGTAGGTCGGATAAGGCAAGTATAATTTGATAAGTGAACTTCAGATCAAAATACTGTATTTAATGGAGTAGTAAACCAAAGCAATGATTATGTATTCAAATTCTACAGCATCCAACAATGGGAATGTTTACTATATACCAGAGGCGGTTTTCTTATTAGGCAACTGTCTAGGGCCGCAACCGATCAATTCAGAGATGTTATTAACATAGTTACCAAGTAAAATTATATAAATTATAGAATGATGGGACTTTGATGTTCACTTACTTTGAATTATTAAAATCATTATTAAATAAATGTATTTAAAATTAATTAATAATTTATGTATATTATATTGGAGCATTATTTATTTATTTAACTTGACGAGGTCTATTAAATAATAATTTTGTATGTTACATTTATTCAAATTTTGTTTATTTCCTTTTAATCTATCATAATAAATCTTTTATTTTAGTTAGTTAGGAAACCATTAACCAATATTTTTAGTTAATTTTTAAAGAATTTTATAACTTTAATTTTTTCTTCTCCATGAAACGCATAGTAAAGAAAATATTAATATAAATAATTAATATTATAGTAAAGAAAATATTAATACATTTACATTTACATTAGCTTGCTAACATAAAATAAAAATTAAACTGAAGCTGTTAATTAAGTTAAAATGATGAAATGTTTAAGTAAATTAATCAATTAAAAGATGAACCTCATAATATGTATTAAATTAAATCTAAATTTGCCCCTGTTTTTCATTAATGTACGTGCATTTTTGTTCGTAAACGGAAAATATGACTTCAGAATATTCTTACTGATTTTTCTACAGTATTTTAAGTAGAGGCATATTTAATTATTTAATAAACGTCCTAATATTTATTACAATAATATATTATTGGAAAAAACATTTAATATTTCTCACGCATTAGTAGCCAGCCAGCTGACTCACCAATAAAACAAACTTTGTGTTGAAATATTGCTTGTGGTATACAAATCGGCAAGTTGTGCAATTAAAAGGCCGTTCTGATGTAACTGCAACGAGTCATTTCTCATACCTCCTTCCAGACATAAAAACGCTTAATTATGAAGATTATAGACCTGAAAGTGCGATATCCAATCTGAATATTAAACGTTACTATAACATTAAAATGGCGCTAAGATTGATTAAATGGCGCTACATGCAGTTAACTTTATAAGGAATACATCTTCACTTTGATTTCGAATAAGCAAATGAATGAAAATATGTTCTCCTAGAGTGTTGATTATGTATGCAGATTTATTCTCTATTGTTTAATGCATAGAGTTCAGATAATTGGAAGCTTCTCACTGCGGAACAATTTTTACAAAAGAAACCCTTTTTTTAAGGCGTCTGTATCCGCACGTACAAAGGTGGAGCTATCCTTACCCCGAAACACAGTTCTTCGGTTGCAACAACGGTGTCACTTTATGCAAAACAAACACTCCTCAGGTCAGTTGTAAACGTAATTAACTTAATCGCCACACGAAAAACCTATAACATAGAATTACCTTGCTCCATTAAAGTTTGGGTTTTATCTTAAATAGGGTCTTTTAGAGAGACTTAATTGTTTATTTCCGATTATACAGTAGATCTTAGTTCGGGCGCCTAATTGACAGTTCCAGAGTGCTTGATCCATGCCATTAGGGGAAACAGTTATTTATCATGAATTTTTTGGCAAATACGATTAAGCTTAGTTTTAAGTTCTACTTAGCAGGAATATTGCTCTGTATAGATGAATATGCATTTCTTAATGCATTTTGTTTGACCGATTTATTTAATGCTGCACCTTTTGCTGATCATCTGAATAACTTCTTGAGTGCAGACGCCATAGTTTATGAAGTATAGCCCTTGTTTATAGGACTCTTTACTCTAGCTTGAAAAAATGCAGTATACTCCCGAATATCCGGATTGCGACTATCCGGCTTCCTTACTTCCGGCTTAGTTTTATCATAATTAAATGAGGAAGGCGTTGCATTGGCAACATTGTTTATATTTTCAGCGTTTTTAAGTTAGGCAATATAGAATTCATGTTAAAATATAAACAATTTATATCCTTTAATTTACTTCTTCACTAATAAATTCTTGAAACCTGCAGTGCAGTATAAAAATATATAAATTACCAGTACAGAGCCTTCTATTTTAACTTGACACGTTATCGGCATCTGCTTCTATGATTCACCGGATCGGGCCGCTTTCACATTCTGCGTGGCTTGAGATAAAGGGAATGCCTAGTAATCAATAAGAAGTGAGAAAATACGTATTTTATCAGTAAGTTTTGGTATAAAAACTTTGTGTTTCTGGTATTGGTGAACAAAGACATGAGTTCATAGAACCCACGGTATCCGGCTTTTTTGTTAGCCGGCCTGCCCTTCCACCACATTAGGCCGGATACAGGAGTGTACTGTATACTAATTTTGCATGTCATAACTTAATTTGTGGGTATATATATATACATATATATATAGTTGTATATACTACACCCAAGAATAAAGAAAATCTTTAGTCAACCGAAGGAACTGTGTGTCTACTGCGAATTCAACAGCCTTCGAAGGACTCAATAAATTCATTTTGGTTAGAAAGTATAACTTTAATAAAAGTAATAAAAGGTAACTTTAATAAACACAACAAAGGTAAAGAAATAGAGCTAACTCAAAGAACATAGGGCTGGAAAATAGCTATCAAAGATACAAGAAAAAAAGATATATCTTCTCTGTGAATTCCACGAACTCAGCTATATTATAAGATAATTAATTTAATCAATGCACTGTAACATGATAAATTACGTTGTATGGTATAATAGAAAAGAGATTTTGCGATTTCAATCTTTTTTTTATTTTTTCAAGAAAAAAGAAACTCACATTTAAAATAAAATATGTTAGCCTTAAAATAAAAGTTACGAAATACAGATTTTTAAATAATTCAGGTAATTAAGGGTACTTAATTCAGTTTTTAATGATGCCGCTTTTCAGAAATTTTGGAAGTTGAGCACTGCCTTTTAAGTTTGTATTATCAGCAGTGTCTGATTTTAGATATTTTGCGATCAATTTTGCAATTTAGTTTTGCATTTCTACAAATGTTTAACTTACCCAACATGCTAATGATTTATTTTATTTTAATTTTTCTTTATTTTAGTAACATAGGGAAAAAATAAGTGTTTTTTATTTATTTAGTTTTAATGCATATCATGAAAAAAACGAGTAAAATAAAAAAATCTTGAAAGAGTAGCAACAATTATCAGTTAATTATTACCTTACGTGTGAATTTTAAGAAAAATGATAAATTCAAATAATTATATAAATTTAAAATTATTATTTCATAATCCAGTCAGATGGAATATAACGTAATCGGTTAAATGAGGCTGCAATATTCCAAAATATAATAAGTAAGTAATTATATTCTATTTTATCTGATAATGATTTTAAGAAATCATTGTAAGCAGATTTTATAGTTCTACTATTTTATTTTTCGAAGAAATTGTATTTTTTTTATAAATTTGTTTATTTAAAAATTAGACTAATAACCTTTTTTTAATCGACTTTCCTGTAAGTCACCCACAGCCCAACTTCCTAATCTATCTGAATGAAAATCCGTCACTGAGTCTCAGATGCGATGCGCCGATTCGAAAATCATTTGAGAGTTAATTTTTCTATGGGAATGTATCAGAAATGATTAGTTAAAACTCGAAATACGTAAAAATAAGTAGTTCTAACACAGAAAAATTCTTAGGGCTATCGTGATCAGTATCCCACCAACCAGTGTGGTGCGGAAGTTTGGAGAGGGATTACCAGCCCAAGCGTAGTCCTTGTAATCTTACCACAGCTCAACGTTACGAGGTCCGACCGAAAATAAATCTAACGTTGCTTAAAACAAAATGTTAATAAAACTAAAAACTCAAAACTGAGAGAAAAACTAGTATTGCTAAAATGAATGTTTCTTTTCCAACAAGAAATCTATGAGAAAGAAATTAATTAAAAAGATGTTCAGCGCGTTGTTGGCATTTTCATATATTCATCAGCTGAATTGTGTTTTTAATGTAAGTAGAAATTATATGAAAATATAATAAATATTGGAAATGTTGATAGTTTATATAATGCATTATGATCTGTCATGAAAATATTCTTTAAACTTTAATTTAAGTTAATGAATAAGAAAATTAATTTATGTTAAGAACGTCGAATTAAAAAAGGAAATTTTCTTCTCGGTCAAACAAAAGAACTTTGAATTAATTTTGAATTAAAGATTAAATATGATTAATTCTTTTTCCAACAATCTTGTTAAGTCTTGTTTATCAAGGTTGCTCTTTGATTGAACAATTGCTTTTCCACTTTCTCAGAGAGTAACACTTAACATTATTTAATTGTTGTTTTTAAATTTCCATCAAGCTTAACAACGACGGTTTCAAACATTTAATCTAAATCTTCTTTCATTGCTTGTCTTAAATGTTTTCTATTTAGACGAAAGTGAATTAAAATTTATTGACATCCAATCACAATCTCATTATATTTCGGCGCGCATTAATTCAATGAGCTCCGGCAAATTATGAAACATAAAAATTAAAGACAAGAAAACACGCAAACAGATAACAAATTAACTCCTGTTTCCGAAGAAAACTTTTTAACCCGTGGAACTTCCCCTTTCTCCTCTTTGACACTTTAATGACCCTCACAAACCCCTTCCTAATGGATTTACAAGCACATCCATTGAAAGTATAGCATTATTTCCGAATTGCTCCAACAGGTAGTTTGACAGCAGTTTCCCTATAATCTTGATTTAGACATTTCAATACTGGTGGATGCGGGGACCAAAGTAGGTCGACATTTCTTTATTCGGAGATGATGTTTGAAGAACATCCAAACCTGTTCCTTGATGGAAAGTAAATCTCTGATAGCTCATGTTGTTTCGCGATGGCCTGTCTAGGTTAGAAACGTGAGTCAAAGATGCGATCACACCTGTGCTCCGGGCTGAGGTTCGGTCAATGGGAATTGCGCAATTTCGCTTCCGCGCAACTGAGTTAATTGTTCCCTCCTTCCTTTCGAGTTCTGGAATGTTAACCACATTTTCATTTCCTACCTGACTGAAAAGCATTTTTTTTTTTTTTTTTTTTTACTTTTTTGTATACCAAATACTGTAAGAAAGAGGTGAGATAGTTTCAAGTGGAGTGAGAATGTGAGAATGTCCAGCAGTTCGTAATGATGACGCTAATAGTTGTTATCCCTTTAAACTGCCGGCTTCCACAATTAAGAAACAGAATGTTCCTCGGGGCAAAGCATTGTGTTAATGAATTCTACTTGACTTGATACAATCTCAGTTCAGTTGAAAGAACATTGCGATAAAGTACTGTAATCATCAAAAAAAAAACTCTTCCATGATATATTGATGAATTTTTACGTTTTAGGCCTCCTTGAATTTAAAAAATATATATCTGAATTATATCAGTTTATCTGTGAACCCCAAAATTCAAAACAAACATGTAATTCTAACCATTACACCCCAGGAAAATACATAAATGCAATTTGGCATATTAAATATACTAAAATTCTAGATCTGTATCAAATTTTGGATGAAATCCGTGAAAGGAAAGATTCTCTGAATATCCATCGCTGAATTTTAACCCTATAATGTATTTAGTTCACATTTTTATTTCAATCATAAGCTTCATATGACTGTTCCAAAGGACAACAATGAATATTGGGAAATACTTTTCTTGATGTTTTTTTTATTAACATTTATAGAAAAGATGGTATGTGTCAATAGCGGTACTAGAATTAAATTGAAAACTTGAGAAAATACCAAGATGACTGTTGATTAATAATTTCTACCATTAAAAATACTCTCAAAATATATTTTTTCCATTGTAAAAAAATGTATTGGTAAAATGAGACTTTTATTGCAGAATTGCTATGTGATTTGTGTCGCTGGGATATTGTTTAATTCCTTATGCAACCATTTAGCATATTTTAGGCTTTAAAAAAAATCACGAAAAAAATAGTTAAAAATTTAAAAAAAATTTTCCTAGTTTATAAGCAGCTATTCAAAACATACGCACATATATATATTTGTAAAAAATAAACAAGTCATGCATTCTAGAGCTAACACAACTCGGACGCACACAATGACCTATAAGCTTGAAATATAAAAAGTTATGGTGAAAATTAAACAATTGTTTTGGCGACTTCATGAACTCGACTCGATATTTTTCATTTTAACTATAACAGTAAAACGAAAAGAAGATAATTTTTCGAAAGTTTTTTTCGGCATGTATGCGATACTTTGAAATATTATGTGTAACCTTTGCTCTTCATGTTTGTTGGGTGGGGTTTTATGTATTTTACTTTCCACCCAAGGTGGGTGTAGTATGATGTTTTTATTTTAAATTTTTCTTCCCGTCGAGTCACGTTAAGTTTTACTCCCTAAAATAGGCAGGGTCGATGTAGAAAATAATAATAAAAATCCATGTATGCCGCCATTTATAGAATATTATTATGCACATTTTTGACTATTACGTTTATCCGCATGCGTATTGCATCGCCACCCTATGAAAATATTAAAAGCATTTATTTAAACAGTAAACTAGTATGAAAAACAAATAAAAATAAATTTGCAAATTAATATGGAAATTGGAGCAGATAATTAAATGGTTCTACATAAATAAATAATAACTTTTTCATTTGATTTTAATGCAATATAAAAAAATTGCAATATAAAAAAAAATCTTGCGTAAGTTGAAGGATGAAAGAAGATTCCTTTTGTCCAGTGGTTTAAGATATGGAAAAATTCCCTCCCTCCTCCGCCAATTTCTCTTCTAAATTCATAAAGTTGGAGCTATGGGGAGGAAATAGGATCCAATTTATGAAAAAATTTCAACAATGTAACACGTGCGTTGGTTTAAAAGCAGTCGAAGTCCCTAACTTCTAAGCAATTGCAATTATCGAAGAATTTCCTTTACAAAAATTCTTTGTTGTGATGAAGAGTTTCAATCGCAAAGGCGTTAAGAATAACCACACAAGGCTACTCCGCCAGCCCATTCGAATTAAATCTGATTGACCGGACCACTGCGAAGGCAACACTGGCGTGAACTATGGCTGAGTCCTAAGGGCCATCACCGGCCACGGGACAGCTCTTCCCGTGGAAAGCACGTCCAATCATTGATAGGAGGTAGCCGACCTCAACCATTTCATTACCCACCAGGGTGGCAAGAATCAACCACCATACCTGAAATTCCTTATCCTTATTTCTGAGGTGCCCCCAGATGGGATAGGCGCTAGGAATAAAATAAATTGATTATGAATAAATAAATTAAAAATCGATATGTTTATCAACACTTTTACCTGTTTTAAACTAGAAGAACTATTTTCGAAGTCGATCAAGATGCTCATTCCCTTTGCAAATATCCGTCTACGGTTCAAAGTCAATCAAAATTACAAAATCACTCTAGTTATAGGATTTGCAAAACATAGGTAAAATAGTGCGTGTGAGTAACAAGGCTAAAATAATAAATTCGGTTAGCATAAATAGTTATTAGATATTACTTACAATAACTGACTAATTGCAATCGATATTACATATAGTTAAGATCGCCAGAAAATGTCCCTTATTAGTGTCACGAGAAGTGCGAAGTTGCCATTGGGAAATATCAAATACTAAGAGGTACAAAATGCGATTGAGAAAGATAATTTTGATACTCAAAAGAATTCTTATTGGTTGCATAAGGCATCGGTACAGTCATTTTAAGCCACGCTTTGTAATCGATATCTAACGTTAAACTATCAGCAGCGGATTTCTGATTAGGTCGATAGGTAACTGCTGTGCTGAAGGGAGGAGGGGGGATGTCGATTAAAAATGTTAATAAGTTAGTAATCAATATAAATAAACTTATCAGAAATATAAATTTTTCTGATTACAAAATATCAGAATAATATTCCATATTATAATTTTCTAATTATAAAATATTATCAGATATTTAAATTGAATTATTAAAGCCAGTATATTATAAACTATAAGTAATGACTTATTTTTGTTCTTCTGCAATATTGAATATTCATTCAACTGATAGTAACAATTTTTAACGCTATATTTGTTTAAAGTTAATTACATCCTCATAATAATTAAATTCTTTTATTTGTAAGTAAAAATTTGAAGATTTTTATTATCTTAGTCATTTTTTCAAAGCTATATGTATTAATAAAAATACTTCCACTAAATTACTAAAATAAAAAATTAATTAATTAAACCAATAACATGTTTATAAAGTAAAAGTGCTTGAAATATAAATTAAGTTTACAAGATATCAAAATAGAAGCCTTATAATGCAGACTGCCTAAGGCTTTGACGCATTAAACCACCGCTGAAACAATCCTTGTCCTTGTCCGTGTGTGTGTGTGTGCGTGCGTGTGTGTGTGTGTGTGTGTGTGTGTGTGTGTGTGTGTGTGTGTGTGTACGTCCAACATTGAAAATAGAATTTCATTTGTAAGAAAATAATTATTTACGCAACCCTGAATTCGAAAAAAATGAAAGCAAGAGTAGTAAAGGTGCAATTAATCAAATCCTGCAATGATAATGAAATGTGTTTAAGGACAAAAGGTGTTATAAATTTGTGATTGCCAAATCATTTGACAGAAAATAAGTATTTGGGCCATGATGATGCAACTTAACAGATTAATTGTCTTTACAGATTCGAACTTACATCTCTCTTTCCTCAGCGAATTTTCCCCCATTATCATTTCGACGACTTTTACACTTTCACTTGACCTTAACTTGAACAAGAATTAAAAATATAACTAAGAACTGGTATCTGATAATCGTTCCCTCGATCATTTCACCTTCGATTTTCATGCCTTTTTACAATTTCTTTTTAAAATTAGATGGGCGTGGGTGTCTATAATAATTTCTAACTAATCTGCATGCTAAAAATTATTTTCTAATCACCTGAACTCCGGCTTCATTTTAACTTCCAAATTGCGTGGGCTATTATTTTCTCACAGTCAAAACGCGGTATCAGCAAATGTCTTTCTAAAGATAGTATATAAATTAAAAATGCTTTCTCACTGCCTCTTTTTGTCTTGCTTTCTGTCTTCAAAGTTAATTCGCTGCACTGAGCCTGCCATGAATTTGACAAAAAGAGAATGTTGGAAATAGATAAAAATTGGATTATTTCCTTAAAATTATGAAGATTAAAAAATTATTACTGGAGAAGAAAAATTTTGCCATTTAAGAAATTTTAAAGTTATTGACATACAAATTTAACGAGTAAAATATTTTTAAAAAATAATATGAACGAAAGATATGAATAAGACAATATTATTTTTGAGTAAATTATTCAGTTACATTTTTTTTTCGTCCAGTAAATGGTGAAATAACAGTTTTATTTTTCATTCTGTTCCTTGTTTATCATTTTTTCTTTACTGCTTTATTTTAATCCTAATTAGCAATTTACTTAAAAGTTTTTGCCAAATATTCATGAATTATTATTTTCTATGTATAAAAATTAATTAAAAAATTGAATAATGAAAACCCAAGATTTTTTTTTCTTCTATGGTTTATCAGTTTTTTTATATATTGAAAAAGGAAAATATATATATAAACATTATTTTATGTGAAGCAGAATGCAGTTTGAAGACAGTGAAGAGACTTGCTATTTCGTGACGTCGTTTTATTTCATTTTTAAGAAGCAGGCATATGTACAAGCGATGAGCACACAGAACGACACAGAAAAGGAATGAGGGAAAAACTCTTGGACATTTTATCCCTGGTCTTATATAACCTATGATTTTGAAAGGGAAAACATTTCTTCATAGCGCTAATATATTACGAGCTTTCGATAGGGATTTTCGTTACAAGCGTGGAGAAGGTAGGGGAAACACAGGGAGATTTTAAAAAAGAATTTGCCTCATCGGCGGTATTTTGCCTCTTCACGCGGAGTGTGGGAAAGTTATTTTAGCTGATTCTGCAATTTAACAAAGCTTCTCTTGAATTAATTAAATAGAGACAGTGGAATTGGATCACGAAATAAGAGAATATTTTAGAATAAAGTTACTATGGGCTAAATGAAGATAAAATCTTGAAAATTAATTAAATTGAAATTAGAGTTAAAATATCATTACATATCTATATATCATTTTCTAACTTACTGCCATTAAGAACTTAGTGAATCTGAAAACAGAAGTTTTAGATATTTTAAAATGGTCATATTTATTCATAAATATTTTTTTGTTTATTGCGAGAGTTATTTGATTGACAAGACATTCGATGAAATGAATAAATGGTTGTTTAAAGTAATTAAAATATTTTGTCCTGAAAGTTAAATCAATAAATTCGTTCTCACAGTTGAAAGGCAATGGCATCCGATTCAGTAAAAGAATAATTAATACCGAATAAAGCAAACAATCCTCTTCTCGGAACAGTTAAAGAAAACAGATCAAATGTTCAATTCGGAAATGAACCAAGAATATCAATGTTTGTCTATCTCCGAACATTTGTTTTACTGCAGGCTTCATTGAGAAAAAAATACGGATTGTTTAGTCTGACACGGTTACAGAACTATTGTGAGAAAAGAAGTAAGTGCTCCTGGTTTGTTTAATACAATTAGAGATCAATTTCCGCTGATACTCTTATCAATTAATCATTCTTATCAAGATATCATTCTTGAATACGAACAATACTTTTTTTGCGAATACAATCCAACAGCTTGTATAAATTGCCAACTAAGAACATTTTTTCTAAATTGAAGAACAAAGACAATGTAAGAAAGCGAAACAATAAGGAAGACATTTTGTAAATATCTTGTTAAAGTTTTTGTGAAATTGACTTCAGATTTTAAGATTGTTATTAACAAAATTAAATATTTATGTTTTGCATTTAATTTGAGTAGCTTATTGATTTGAATAATCATTCATTGGTCTATTGCTTTTATTCTATACTGCATTTTCTTTATAAAATATGAAAGATTGAAAATATGAAAGCATAGCGTGGCTCTGACGAGTTAGTAGCTGACTTTCGACGACGGACGAATGCATTTGCTGTAAGGGAGATAAATATGAAGTGGAGAGTAAGTAGTGAAGAAATAATAAGTAATGAAAACAATGGTATTAAAGCCAATGCATTTTTTTTCATTTTTTCATTTTTGATATTTCTTCTTCCTCGTATTATGATTCAGCGGAATGCAGCCACTCCTATCTCCTAACTTATTAAAACCGACATATAAAACATAATTCTTAAGTCACAATTTGCCGGACCAGGTCGTATTAATGAGTCCAAAATTCTTACTTACATGTTCATTTATTACCTTTTAAATAATCAAACCTTGTTTATCCATTTTATTATTTCTCAAAATATCATACACTCCTTGTGACAACTATAGTGATTTTAAAATTCAAATTATCATTCATAACTAAATATATAAACCTAAAATGTTGTAATAATCCAATTTTGGCATCTGGTAGATCTTTACGGCGATGTATCTGGAATCCCCTCTTAAAAAAATTTCAGAAGAACCAACAGTATCATTAATATTTAATTAATATAAAGAGAAATTCTTAACTGTCAAAAAGAACAATAATGTTAAACGATTTAAAATTTCATATCAAAAGAATACTAATTAATCCTTTCTCAAAAACTGATAATATTGATATTATGTAAATTAGAATATTTATGAATGTTTATCAAGATGTTTCCGCTATATTAATTTAGTTTTTGGCGCTTTCCAAGAGAATATGTTGCCAAAAGTTGAAAATTATCTAAATGCATTCATCCAGTTTTTCACAACAAATTTGATATATTTTAGAGGAATGAAGAAAAAACATATCCTCAACTACTCCAGATTATTTCGAAGACGATGAAATTCTTTCAGATGTATGCTGGCTTTTTGACTACCTAACTTCCAAACCAAATGCTGGATCAGGTCAGATAAAAAAAAAAGAATGCTAAATTACAAGCCTAGTAGGGTTTTAATCTGCAGTTTTGAAAACGGCAGTGAAAAAAAAATTCTACATTATTTTATAGAACTGTATTGTTATTTTTTTTTTAAATTTCTACTCTATATTCTAAATTTATTTATTTCTTAAGTCAATTTAAAAAAAGGACATGTTGAATTATGTAGCATGAAATGTTTCAATGAAAAGTATTAGAAAATAAAATAAAAAATTCAAATGTCAAAGAAAAAATAATATTAAAGGACTTTTTAGAATTATTACAGTATTTCTATTTTTATCCTACATTCCAATTTTATCCTTCATTTCTTACGAAAGCTAAAATCTCATAAAAGATTTATTGATTAACAAAAAATACTGTACATGAAAACTGTGACAGAATATAACATGAACATTTGAGTACTGTGTTTAAAAATAAATATTGCTAATTTTATTTTTATAGTGAATATTTTTAGGTTGCTAATCGATAACAATTCTATTCAGTAATCAATTATTCCGCATTGCTGTAATGAAATGGAAATAACTGAACACAGAAAATTTATTACATGAAGAAATAATATTTCGACACAGATTTGTGTCAAGGTAACCTTGATTCAGAAGTTTATGACAGATTGCAAAACCACAGATGATAATTTAAAAAAATATACAATAATAATTCTGAAAAAATTTAAATTTTTTTAAAAATAATTCAGTATTTATGTAATTGGGAATTATATCGTAAAGTATACGGCATTAATTTAATACAAGCCAATTAAAAATTAATTTACTGAAATAACGATCAAGATAATTATTCAAAGGTCATCTCAACAAAAAGAGAAAAGAAATACTATCCAGTCAAGGTTTCGTAAGCAGCATGATTGTGAAATGCTTTTGATTGCCTATTTTTTCTAGATAATTCAATTTTTTTAGCAAAAATAACTTTTTAAAATGCATCTTGGTTCAAAAATTGTTATAGGCTGTAATTTTAATTGAATTTGTTTTATACGTCATAATTATTTTCATTTTGGATAATTTTTTTTTTTTGTAATCGCCATAAAATATTTAAAAAATAAATTGGAATAACTAACCGAAAAAATGTGAGCTCTAATATGAATAATAAGAAGAAATCATTTTAAGTAGTGAAGTATTGCACAATAGAAACAATAAAAACGGAAGAACAGAACGGCATAACGATATTCCAGAGTCTACAATAACAACATCTCGCGCAAATGCTTTCTTTGAAATTATTTACATTTTCAATGACTTTTCTTGAAATTTTCAAAAAAAAAAAGTTATTGAAGTGATTACAGTGTAATCAGAATCTGACTTGGTTGCATAATTCCTTTCTTTATTTAGCGAAAAAACTTTTTTCTAACTATGCATAAAAAAATTTACCCTATGTTGAGCAGTGATGACAATTTTTGCCTTCTTTAAATTACTATTGAATGATTTAATAAAAATTATTAAGTAATGTGCTTAATATATTTTTTGACTGAAGTAAAAAAAAATGTATTAATAAAAAGATTTTTATTAATTTATGACAATTTTTATTCCAACCATGTTAAAATTCGAACTATGTTTTGAATATCTTTTACATTTACTAATGTGCACTTTGCCTAGCTGCTGTTTAAAAAAGGAAGTCATTTCATGCTAGCATGATGCATAATAAATGTATAATCCAATTTCATTTTGGAATTCCTTATTCATCATTTTTAATTAAATTTAGTTGATTATTAATAAAAAATTCATATTGAAGACATCAAACAAATTCAATCTTTAAAAAAAAAACCTCTCTGTTGAAGAAATCTAAATATGTACTTTATTTTTGCTAAAATCATTATTTTCATCTTCATTTTCACCAAACATTTGGTGCAGCTGTCAATAAATTTCAGCGCATTTACGCCTTTTCGTCAGCAAAAAGACAAATCATTGCACGTATTTTCAATTCGAGCACAATTTGCAGCTCTACCGAGATATGTTTACGACTAATCAGATAAACTCAAAATGAGTTATGATAAATGTCTGAAGTGTTGCCACAAGTTTCACCAAAATAGCTTTTCACTGAAAAATTTTAAAAAAGAAGTACAATTGACTTTCTGTTTTTTTTTTTTTTTTTCTTACACAAATCACCTGCTCTTCATCTCGGAAATAAATTTAGAAAATGTGATCACTTTAGTTAACTCCCTTGCGCAGCATAGGGTTAATATTTCATAACGAATTCGATTAAAATTCTCATTATAGCAATAATATTGGTACGCCTCCTTCTGCTTTAAAATAAAACTTCATTACATGTTCTTTTTTTCCCCTGTCAAATAGAAAACAGATAACACGTTCTTTAGTTAACCAAATTACTTAACACGCTTGAATAATGAGTAAAACGTGCAATAACTTTAACCATAATCAAAACTATCTCGTTTGTGAAGAAAATTGACCACTCTTTTTTCAACTATCATTTCCTACCTTGTGTGAATCTGCTTCCGGTAGTGCATTATCATTTTTCCAAAACAGAGAAACAGCAGTTCTCCCCACACCACCCTTCACACAATCACAAGTGGGGCAGGAAGAAAACAAAGTCAGCTGGCGATCTCACTTGCCCTTTTTCTGCTTTCTCGTTCCTTTCTTTATTTCCACATCTTCCCATATAATTACTCGTAAAATAAGGAGTCCAGTTAGAGAGAAAATATGGAACGATAACACTCGTCTGATCTGCCAGACATCGCATCGACCCTTCTATCTGTGTCGGGAAGAAGGCTTCATTTATTATTATTTTGAGATTTCGGTTTTATTTATATGAGTCGTTTTCTTGTAAGAGCTTTCATGGCAAAGAGGAATTGGCGTGGGATGGTTTGGGACTTCTTTCAATGTTTCATTGAAACGCTTTCGGAACACCCAAGCTGAAACAAAGATGTGCCTGTGGCTTATCTGTCTGAGCAATCGATGATGTTGATTTCAAAAGGCATGCTCGGTATCTATTCAAGTGTCTGCAATCACTTTTTCCAACTTAACTTCTTTTCTTTTTCTTTTCCCAATCAATATGACCCAAAAAGTCATTTTTTATTATAGTTATCTCTACAGTTTGAATTTATCTCCAATTTAGGTATCTACAATTATGAATTTCAAAAATCAGAGCCATGTTGAAAATTATTAAGACGCATTTTCATTGGCATTCTGCTCATTGCTACATATTTTACAACAAAGCAAGCTGAGCAAAGAAAGCTGAAAAATTAAGTACAGAGAAGTAAGAATTTGTTTGATATTTTAAACATATGCGAAATTTCTTGCTAATTAGAGATTCAGTTTCATGTAATATTGAACTGAACTGACTGTAACCGACACTTCATTTGAACAAGGGCCTAAAGAATAATACTCTTCTTCAAAGGAGCCGTTTGATAAATGTGAAAATCTGAGATGAATGGATGATATATCTCTATTTATATTAATTATAAAGCAAAACGCGTATTTGTGTGAAGCGCTGTGATGTGGTGGAAGTTAGGATGGTTCATATACATAGTGAAAACAACAGGTATAAAGCTATTAAAATAACAGAATTTTGAAGTTTTATAAAATTTAATGCTTAAAATTTTTCTCTTTGGAGCTTTAATTGGAAGTGAACGCAACCAATATTCAGGGGGGCTCGATTGGTCACCGATGACCACTAATAAAAAATAAAACTGAGAAATTTAAAGTTGCAATTGAATGTAAATAGAATGTTTCTAATAGAGAAGGAATTATGAATTAATGTAATGTCATTTCTCGAATCATAAAACTTTTGAAATTCATAATTCATAAAAAAGACTCTTCCTCTAGCATGTGGCCATTTGTTGCATCTGAAAGAATGATCATTCCAAATATAATTCTTATGATATCACAACTCTTTCTGTGCCCTCAAAGAAAGGGAAAACCCACACATATATTTAATGACTTTTCATCCATGTATCCGTGGTACTTCCAGAAGAGAGATTAAAAACTGAGAAATTACTATCTGGTTTGAACATCGCTTGGTAACATGGTAAATTAATGTGGGAACTGATTTCCACGAGAGGGTATTCCCGAACCTTTTGGCAGTGTTGAGCAGCCAGAGTGAACAACACATTCAACCCTTCTTGTTTTGTTACATCAGCCGAGAAGGATTGGACCGTAACTGCGAGATGATCCACTAAACTCCCACAACTGGAATTTTTGTATAGAAAAGCATTCCTCCACAAATATCCAATGTTATCACGCGTAAGCAGAAAATCTCATTCTTCACAATCACGCATGCTGTTCTTCATATAACATATATCTCTTCTTCATCATAGAACTTTCATATTAAAATTCTTCATAGTCATCTTAGTTAATCACGAATAAAAAGAATAAGCTATAATAATGGACATTAAAACCCATCACACCCACATTAATTAAAGAAAAAAATGTATTGGCAAACAATTAAGAAGCAAGCAAGTTCTTGCCCACAAACCGCAAGGACCCATCAAGCAAGTGCCTGAAACAATACACGTCCAACGTAAGAGCAGAACAAAGATAACAGGCAATCCTGTCTACCTTTTATCTTCTTTTTCGCTGCAATGATGAAGAGTTCAGATTGGAAGAAAATAGTAGAACGATAACGCACGCAGCAGCCTGTTCTGACAGATCTTATATCTGTGTCAACAAGAGAAAGCTTCATTCATTATTATTTTAATATTTCGATTTTATTTATATGCATCGTTTCCTTATAGAGGTTTTCATTGAGAAGAGGATTGGCGTGGGATGATTTAGGGCTTCTTTCAATACTGAATTGAAGCTCATGTGGAACACCCTAATTGAAACAAAAGCGTTTCTGCGGTTATCTTCCTTGGCAATCGATGACTGCGATTTCAAAAGATGGGATCTGTCGTTTTAAAACCTATGCATTTTTAAACGTGGCCTTGTTAAACTTTTAACATTTTGTAACACCATTTCTGCTATAAAAATATCCCAAAATTGTTTTTACACTTTACGTGAACTGAAACCTTTCAGGCTGTCTGAACTAAAATAAAATGTGCTAACGAATAATATGTCATAAATAATATGTGCTAATGAATCAGCACTTCCTATCTTCTGATAATAAAGATAAATGTGTCTGTGTATGGATCAGCAGGTACATATGCTTCCTCTTTACATGCTGGGTCGGTTGGCCTAGAGTTACCAAACTGGACTCATATATACTTTGGAAAGTGGAAAGGTGCATCTCGAAGCAATAATTCACGGTCTTACTAATCATCTGTATCTAAACTGACTATGTTAAAGTAATTCAAGATGATGCGACGAAAGCTACCAGCTACTGTTTTTGTATTTAAGGGTTGAGAAAGAATTTTTTGAAACAGCGGTTTCCGTGTTAAGTATTAAAATGTAGTCCACAGAATATCGATTATTAATGTTTGAATATGTAAATATCCCAATTTCATACTCTCTTTAATATATTGAAATTTTATTCTGGACTATTTAACTAGCAATAATTCTTTCTAATGGCTGCTATTCCCTGTATTTTCCCAACTCGAACTCTCACTGACCAAACCAGAATAATGAGTCTGTTTCTAAGTAATCAATGGGCTATTCGCTACCAAACTTTGAGTAAATTCACATAGTTTCTATACATTCTAAACCTTCAGAATAAGCCAATTTACATAGATCACAGTTGTCGAAAGGATATTCGCTATCAATTTTAATAGATCATAATTTTTTTTTAATTTTCTTTTGATTCTTCAATTAATTTCGCACACGATAATTCTTTACATCTGGAAAATAATGGATAGAAAGGAAGAACAAAGTATGACAAAAACGATTCGTTCATGTATGATGGCGTCTTTCAAATCAGATATTGACTTAAATTTGATGCCCATCCATTAATATGCTTCATTGCTGCCCACCATCCCTCATATGCAAAGTGAAATCATGATGGGAAAGTTATTAAATGAGAACACAATTTTTATTGTTCTCATTTTCTAACTCATTCTTACAAACATTAATAAATAAAATTTCATTTACACCTCTTCAGAGCTAAAAACACATTTCATACAGGTAAATTTATTTTATTTCTGGCCTTGATATCTACAGAGAAAAAAATTTTTTAACTCTTTTTTTAATTTGGAATTCTTTTTTTTTATTTTTTTATTTTTTTGCTTAACTAATAATTTAAAAAAGCATCTCAGTTTGCTGATAAGTAAAATTTTGGTATTTGCTAAGATTAACAATAGTTATATCTTACAAACTCTATTTTAATGTTCTTCAATTCATAATTTGTAAATCTCATATAATATTTCTTTCTCACCTTCAAGTATATGTAACTCACCGAACTACTTTAGTTCTCAGATGATAATACGCCTAAAAATGAAAGAATAAAACAAATAAAAAAAAGATTTTAATCTTCATTTAATTTTAAGAATTAAAGAAAGGACGAGAAAGAATTTGAAATATTTCCTTACTTTGTTTATCGCTAAGTAGTCGCAAATATTTTCCAATTAATGAGAAAATATTAAAAAGCAAGTCCTCAGATTTCTGTCGATTCTCTGAGGCGAAATTATTCTATCATGACGCACTTTAAGGCATTCTGTCATTGTCCCCCCCCCCCCCCCCCCAATGACAAATCTAAAACCATACAACACAAGATAAGAATAGATACCGTGACAAAAAAAAAAAAAAAAAAAAATCCTATTTTTGAGATTCAAGTTATTCATATCTTACTCAGATCTGTGAAAAATGACACCATCTTTAAACTCAAAACTAATATGCATTCTGCAGCATTTAATGAATGCCGATTATTGATTAGCAAATTTAAGTAACTTTAATTCGTATAATTTTACTCTTTAAGTTTTAATATTTTGCTTATTTTTTAGCTTTGAATATTTCATCAATATATGTAGAATGTGTATTTCACAAATATATTAATCGACAACAGTCTAAAAATATTTTTTATTTACAGCACCCTTTCACTGAGCCTCGTCAGATACCCACCACGGGGTATCGAGAAGGATAGTTGAGCTTGCATATTCTTCCCGAAACTAATAAATTACATCAAAATAAGAATATTTGAAATTCGATGCCAATTTTATCGCACACCATGTCGACATACACAGTAAATATCTGAAAGTATCAGGTTTTGATGCAGCACTCCTCTGACCCCGAGATTACCACCAGGCAAATACGGCTCATAAGACAATAAAATAACGAATTCGAACGTTTGGAGAGGGGTAAAATGAATTTTATCAAGTGTTTTTCTTTACAATCTAATCTAAGACTAGCTAGCTCTCTTAACATGATAATGGACTAGTATGTTATATGTAAATTGTGACATGTATAAAAATGATTCCCAGCAATCTATAAAGCTTAAAGATGTCACATTTGATGCATGATAATCAGTATAAAAAGTAGTTGATATATCCGAAAACTTTCTCGAACAATTTCTAATAAATGTACTTGTGTTTTATTAACCTCATGCCATCAATGAACAATAATTACGAAAGAGTCTATCAATGTGCGATCTTTGGCGCTTAATCGCTGAAATGCAGTTAATACACAATACCAGAAAACGGAATATATTTTGGATGCCTTTTTCCCGATCGATTGAAAATTTTGAAACTGAGGGTGTTATCATTAAGGGCTGAATTTTGCATCATATATAAAATTTCATTGCGTTTTGGAGTAATCGCGCTTACGTGCTTATAAAGGTACAAACCGACAGACAATCAACTCCTGAACCGATTTGGTTCCAAATTTGATGTATATTTGCAACTTAGATGCTAAATCAGTGTATGAAATTTTATCCGTCTGGATCTTTTCATTAAGTAGTTATTGTGTTAATTTATATTTGAACAATTGGTCAGATTGACTTCCTCTAAATGGAAGTATATTGAAATTTTGATAGAAATAAAAAAAAATTGCTTGAAAGACCAATACTAAATTTCATCCTTCAAAATGAAAGCGTTTTTGAATTATCTTATTCACAGAGAGCCGAGCATAACTTCAAGAATGTGTTTTTAAGACTCAAGAAGATCTGAAACGTGGAGATTCGTCGAAATATCGAGTTGGAATTTTTTCATAATTATAATTCTTTTCTTTTAATACTAATTTTACTTTAGAAAAGTAATAAAATGTTTTTGTCAGTAAACAAAGCAACAGTATTTACCTTGTGTTTCAAAAATGACTTATGGGTTTTGAAATAATAATAAAAAAAAAAGCAGAAGGAGATTGAAATGTATCATTTGCGGCCTTAGGCTGGGGATATCCCGCCAAATCGCAAATTTAGTTAACACAGCTAACCGAAAGGTGGTGCTGCAGGCGATTGGAAACAGGTGTAAATAAAGCGAAGTACTTGAAATTTGGAATTTTTTCCCTCAGACCGAGCTATGTTGTTGCTGCAAATGGTATTTATATTGAAAAATCCGTTGTCCAATTTTTTTCCTAAAGTCCTTGCAACATTTTCAAACAGTTTTTAATTTTTCTATTTTGCAGCACCACCTTTCGGTGGCAATTTTAACTAAATTTGCGATTTGGTGGGATAAAATTCTCCGATTTCCCAAATGTAAGAACTCAAACGATATATTTCTATTCCATTCAGCTTTTTTCTTCAATCATTTTTGGAACATCCGGTAGTTAATGCAATTGAACTAATAGATAATTTTAATAGTGATAAATTATCCCAAATAAACCAATTACAGAATTACTCCAAAATTCAAGGGACCCTTTTCGAACATAATAGACTTCAATTATCCTATTTAAATTTCATCATTAACTGCACTTTCATTACAAAATATGTATGTCATTAAAAATATAAAAATTATTTATTCCAATATTTTTTTATATAATTTAGAAGAAAAGTCAATATAATATAAACATTGTAAATGTTACTGAATAAAAAATGCTTTAAGGAACAAATGCATCCTATCTATTTCCTGCTCAGCAGCTTTGAACACGGAGGACGAAATGGAAAATAAATCATTTTGTGTCAAAAAGTAAAAACAACCTGCCTCGAACACAAGACAGGTTGATCTATTCCATCAGATAGAAGCTATTTCATTTTTGCGCTCAAGATAAATGAAATGATTCTGGCATGAACCTTGACCGTTTCAAAAAAATCAGTTCGGTTTCATTGCTTCAGAATAAAATATGCTTTCAAAATATCGAGCACAAATCATTCTGAACAAAGAATTTCTTTTTCTCGATGTTTTTTAAGTTTTCGATATACAAATTGTGACTCGGATTCATTTAGATATTTCATTTGCCAATCATATAAACAGAAAGTATTGATATTGACAAAAACAATTTTGACGAATCTTTACGGTTTGCACCTGCCTCTGTCCGAAAGAAAACTTATTTTTATAACAAAGTCCAACTGTCTCTGAACACGATAATTAATGATTAAAACAAGATAGACCAGAGATGCACAGCAGATTAAGAGTGCACTCCCCCCCCCCAAAAAAAAAATTTTTTTTAGCAACTATGTAATTTATTATTTAACTGGATAAGGATTCAGAAAGTATTATTTAAAAAATTATCTACCAATGCGATAAATGAAGTTGTATCTCCATTTCTCCGTAAAATGGCCTCAATGAGTTTATTTATTTAAAAATGTATACCCAGAAAATCCATTTATATTGTTTTGTGACATAAAAAAATGCACGAATAAAATAAGATATTCAAAATAAATAACAATAAATCAGAAATTAAGCTCGCAAAAAAAATTTACTCATCGTATAAAAATACTGTACTAAATCAAAAAATACACCCGTCGTTTAACTTTTATAGACATTTTATCTCAAAAACATAAAAAAAGACATATTGGCAACATCAAGATCATCAAAATATTTATTAAAAAGTTTATAAAATTCGTTGTAAATATAATTAAAGGCATTAAGAAATTTTTAAAATTGTCTCCTATCACAAAAAATTAGTACAACTGCATCCTGTATCTCTTGTTTGAAACAAAAACCGGCCCACTAGTATAGAACTTACATGGACGAGTTAGTAGTCAGAGGGTTTATGTTTTACTAATGTATTTAAATTTATTTACATGTTTCTGATTTCTTTAGAATTCTCTTTCATAGATAAGATTGGAGAATTTTTTTTAACCGTTGGAAAGACATCACGAAAGTACAAATAATAAATTCTAATGAATGTTTCACCATATGTATTGGAAATTCTAGCTGAAAGTACAGAGAAACTAAGAGCACTCATGTCACAGTTTGATGATTTAAGTAAAGTAGTAAATGTTTTTTTTTGACATAGAGCTATGGAAGAGCTCCATAAAATTTATTAATCTTTTTAATTCGGAGTTTTATTACGCAGAATTAAAAAGATTATTATTAATTTAATTATTTATTATTTTAAAACAAATATCCAAGATAAAGAAAACCTCCAATTCATAGCGGGTATCCTAATCATGGAAAAATGATTCGCCGTTGACTATAATGACCATAAAACTTGCTTTTTCGTCACAGACTTCGAAGTCTCTCCGCACCTGATTGCTTGAGGTAGCATCGGCTTTTCTGATTCAATTGCATTGACGTCTGGTTTTGAAACAATGCGAGAGCCCCTTTGAGGTAGATTTCATAATTTTGAACCGTAGTCACATAATGCAAACAACTTCTGAGATAACACCTATGTCTCTAGAATTCCGCACCATGCCAATGCAAGAGCATTTGCCCCTGATGTCATAATTTAAGCGTACCAGGTTCACATACATGGCGGATCTTTGATGGAATCAAGTTTCAATCTCCGCCGATTTCGAAACCAAGGTCTTACCACCACTCCAAGGGATGATATATTTAATAACATCATTAATAGACAGCTTACATACTTTTCTCTTATATTGGCAATCTCTTTTTTTTCTTTAAATATGATAATGTTTATAGGCCTACATACTATTTGCAAACGCCTAAGGAAAAAATCGTTCAAACATTCAACAGTGTGCACAGTTATACCTAGAATTACTAAAGTATGCAAATAATTTCTCCTCAGATAATAAATACTCTCTAATAAAGCGTTTTTAAATTTTAAATAGATTTTCAATTTAAAATTAGTCAAAACATTAACATGTTTTCTTAGCAACTTCGGATGATTACATAAAAACCATTTTGATTGCGCTTTAAAGATTGAAAAATTAGCTTCTCAATTTTATTTACATGCAATCTTTTCTTTAATTTCAATAATTTTTAAAAATATTTTAAATATGTTTCACAATAATACATTTTTTAGATATTAAAGTTACACACACGCTTGTTTAGACGATATTGAATACATTTTTTTGTGTGTGTATATTTTCGCCATTATTAATAGGGGTAGTTTTTTAAAAATAATATAAAAAACAAACAAGCCTAAAACATTATATTAAGATGTTTTGAAGTTCAAATTGTTTTAATCTCTTTTAAACGTTGATGTTTACATTATCAAAATACTCTTACTTGTTTGCTAAACATTAATTTTCTACCTATTCACAAAATGGATCAAACTATTTCCTAAATTGATTTAAGTACAAGACCGTAGTGTATCAATACAAATGACCCTCGAATCTCTTTCATCGCAATGACAGAAGTGACTCAAACCCCAATTTCAATTAAGTGTTTCTTTCTAACACTTATATAATCATAACTTATTAACGATAAATTAGCCTTTAATAATGCGGTTGCTTAATGAGCTGTTTACTCTGTGAGCCGCAATAAGTAATTCCATATATTACTTGAACGAACCTCAGGTGAAACAGCCGCCGGATGTCGCACTCCATAGCGTGAACTGAATCTCGTTCTACTTTCCATCATAGCCTGGAGAATACAATCTTCAAAAAATTAAAAAAAAAAATCCCACAGCATTCTGTCATTCAGCTTCTCTCCTCTGCTTTTGCCACCAAGGTAGCAACATGCTTGGAAACTTTAGTTTTGATGCAATGGCTGCTCTTGCTTCAGTTTTGGCCTATTTCTGATAACCTAAAAGGTAGGAAATCTTTCCCAATATTTCCATCGATTTTTAGAAGCCTCTGATTGGTTTACAATTGAGATATTGTCTAAAACAAAAATTCTCAAGATGAATTTTAAAAAGTAGAATTTTTATGCAAATGAAATTATGACAGTGGAAGCTACAACAGGAAACAGAATTCAACTTTCAATGACAATGTTTTACATTATTAAAATAATTGCTCGCAATCTCTTCAAAAATGTACAGCTTTATCCTGTAATAACCTATTTAACAATAAATTGCTCCTTTAAATGTTAATATGCAGGTAGGAAACTCCTTTATGAAATTCCACTTGTTGAATCACTAGATCTAATTTTCCCCCCTCCCCCTTTTCAACTTCAGGATTAATTTCTACTTTTAAAGTTAACATTTTTGTATGAGTTAAAACTAAGATTTTGAAATAGTTCACAGCCCAATATTTCAACTGGAAAATTAATTATAGTCTCATAATTTTCTGACGTTATTGTAGTAATTAGCCGCTTTCGGTGACCAGCTTGTTTATTGGGAATTGTTTGATTTCAGCCGAATAATTTATGCATAATTTGTTACTTATGGTTCTTTTGACAAATTATTTTAAATTATTCAAATTATAATAGACATTAATCCATGCTTTTAGAAGACTTGTACTTGCTTTGTTCTTTGGCTACATGAACTCTAGATAGATATAGTATCTAGGAAGATATAGTATCATTACCGTACATTTACGTCCAACAGCATATTAAATGATTTAAAACATGCTAATATAAAGAATTAAAGATCGAAATTCATACATCTTGGGTAAAATGGATATATTTCTTAATATATTTATTGTTTGAGAGATTCTTGTTTATAGATCTCACGGAAAGGCTGGTGAAATAAGAATAGGAAGTCGTATCCATCAGAAAAATGAAATTAGCTTTCATCAATGGGAGAGAAACATGCAGTTAAGTATTTGTATAAGCAATAAAAATGTTTTCAATTTCATTATAAAAATAAAATTTATGCATCAAAATTATTTAAAAAATCAATTAAAATTAGACAGCAATTAAATCGACATCATTGGCAAAAGCATTGGTATCGCTGGTATCATTTACTTTCAATTATGTACAAAAGTCCGTTTTATTCAATTTTCATCGAAAGTTGCCGACAGAAAGCGCTAAAATCTTATTTCATTTTCATTAAATTTCTAAGTAAAATTCCAAAAATTACTTCAAAGTGCACATTTTTACATTACATGTGTGCGTGCTTCATTTGATAGTTTTAAGTCTAACAATCCTAGAGCGTCCTGTAGAAGCACAAGCAACAAGCTTTATTCGCTTTTATTATTAGTTCACATTCGCTTTTATTATTAGTCAGAAAATTTTTGAGATGGAGATTTAGAAAGTTCAAATAATCTTACCAGAATCCCTCATGACTGCCCATAAATAGAATGGTTTGAAAGGGTTCGTACAAACTTTAAGGATAGGTTCATTTACCAAACTATTGGTCTCATGCCAAGGATTCATTGCCAAATATCTCGCCAAGTATGACACGATAAAGAGAGAAAATGCTAAATTCCTGCCAAAGATTAATATTTCGTAACTACTATACGCCAGTGCCATACACCGCACTCCAAACATTGGGATAAGACCTTTATCAGAGAGCTTGCGAGAAAGTTTTAAGGAAACCACTCCCGCTGGTTCCACATGCAATGCGCGCAATGAATTCCAAAGCTGAAATACAACAGCGCATTTGCTGTGCGTTGCAGGAGAGTCGAATGACTTCACTAAATTATATTACTGCTAAATCAAAGAAATTTCGCTTCGAGAATTTTCCTTTCTTACTCTTAACAAAATAAACACACAAAAAAGTGCTTTGAGCAAGCATTAATCGATGACAGCATAATACCGAATTTCGTTAAATTGCACTCTTACAAAGAATAAATATAAAAGAACAATTAAACGTCAAAGATTGGCATTTCGCCATAAAAATGTTTCTATTCATTGCCTTTTTTTTTCTGTTTGCAGATCAGAATTCCAGAGAAATTAACCACACTCACCACCGTCGGAAAGGTATTTTGTCCAGTGGGAAAAATGAACCATGAATAATAGCTGTCTGAAGTAGGTTAAAAGATGTTTCCTCCGGCAAAATGCAAATGCATGCTAGCTGACATTTTTTTATTAGATTATTGATGAATGGGATGTGACGAGATGAGAATGGTTTTCCCCTCTTTTTTAACCGCAAATAAAATAATAATTTGATTAATATCTATTGTTGCAGTAATAGTAATGCATATATATAGAATGTTTTTTTTTTTTTTTTTTTTTTTTTTTACGAAATACGGGAAATCTTGTTTAAAAATCTTTTTATCCTAATTTTAATGTGTTTAATTTTGCTTTAAACTTAATAAAGTCGAATATAAAAGGCAAATTTAATAGTTGCTTGTTTATGGAAAATAATTATTGACATTGACATATTGCAATATCTGATATCCGACACATTTAAACTTTTTTTCTAGTTTTCATTCTGTGCATCAAAGCACACGCACGCACGCACACACACACACACACACACACACACACACACACACACACACACACACACACA
>JAPMOR010092897.1:274103-338392 GCA_026543865.1 Argiope aurantia
TGTCCTTGAAACAATAACTAGGATTTGTTGTCTTTGAACCGGAAATAGATTCGCTTTTTTTTTGGGGGGGGGGGGTTTGATTGGATTAGAATTTCGCAGCTTCTAGATACAGAAACGTCTTAGCGTTTCTTCTGACTGTGTATTTTCGTTTTCTTATTCCATGTCTCTCCACAAAAATCAAACCAGCGGGATGATCTTTCCAAAATTTTCTGGCATATTCTCTATCAAAAATATTATTTCCCTCCTCTCTAACGCATGGAATTACAGATTTAGGACAAGACTATGAATGTCACAAGTACTCATATTTTTATTTTCAGATTCTCACACATGAGAATCATATGCTTCATAGCATAGTTAAGAAAGCCGAGACTTGCGTATTAAATGCATGGCATTCGTAAGCAATAATATCATCAATTTTTAGCGAGTAATTATTTCATTAATCATTGTTAATAAACGAATAACAGAAAACTGAATATGTATTTCGAATTCCTTTTTCCAGTCAACTGAAACCAAAATTGAAAACAGAACTAACCATTCACAAAATTGTCACAGAACTAACCGTAACAAGATAGGAAACCAAATTTCATTTGCCTGTTGCGTTTTCGAATTATTGCGTTTACATGCATGAGAACGTACAAATCGAAAGAGAGTCAACCTTAGATCGTTTTAATTCAAAATTTGTGTTTCTTTTTATTTGTTTGCATTTTGTAGTTATGTTCTCTTGTAGTTGGACGATTAGACATCCTCAGAATGGATTTTGTTGAAAATTTGATAGAAATTTATAAATTGGTGTTAAGTTCATAAAGCAAATTTCATCCGTGTAACTTGGAGCATTTTTAAATACTATATTTATATGCAAAAATAAAACAAAAAAAAATTGCTTTTTTGAATTCCAAGAAAATTTGGGGGAAAAAAAAAAGGTTTGATTAAAGTAATATTTCGGTAAAACTAAGAAAAAAATTTCAAAAAAATAAAAAATAATAATAATAATAATAATTTTAAATGTTTATTTTCTAAATTCAAATATTTAATTCTGCATTTGCTCTACGTCATTTATTGTAAAGCAAATATGTTTCTGGTTCTGAAAAGAACAAACATAACCATAAAAATAAAACATTAGAATTACCAAATAATTTTCATCTTCTATAAGATTAACAGTAAAAACTGTGATCTAACAAAAGTCTGTGACAAAACATTTCCTAAAATTAACAAATTTCCAGTTAATATGCATAGATATGTCATTTCTAAAAATGTCAACATTGATAACAAAAGAATAGCATGACCAAAAATTTTGTACTCAATTTTTATATATGCAATGATAAATAAGAATCGACATGGCTGGGATGGAAAGTATTATTTTCTTCCTGTGCTCACCATATTTCTGAAGTTTAGTAGAGTATTTATTCAAATGTTCTATATTTTGAAAAGATAATAAAATCTTGCTTTTCAACTCACATGCAAAAATAAATAAAATCTTACTTTAATTTTAATTTAAAAAATTATAAAAGAACAAAATTAAATATTTTGTGAAGAAATAAAAATGACTTAATAATTCCTAGTTTTCATAAATAAGGAAAAGAATTCATGAAATTTTTTAAAAAGATACCAGCTCTGTAGTGTCTATATTCACTAAGATAATTTGATACTGATAACAAAAAACAGACAGAACGGATGGGTAATATGCAAGTCTTGTAAAATGAAATGATAAAGTTTCCAACTGTATGGCTATGCAGTAAAGTCAACTTGCACAATATCAGTCACATGACATATGATATGCTGATAAGTCACTTCTGTCTTCCTTCTTATATGACTCATAATGGATTGAAAAATTAAACTGGAACATTTGGTATGTATCAGGTAAATATAAATTGATTCCATGTCAAAAAATGTATGCAAAAGAAAACATTTCAATAGATTTATGAATGATGCAATAATTAACATATTTCTTAATTACAAAAATTAACTTTTATTTACAGCTGTAATTCTAATAATTCATATATCTGTAAAAATAATGTATGCTTAAAAATATTAATTTGCATAATTCTATGAAATATTTTTCAAATTGGAACAATACAATGTACCCTTACCTTCTTCTAAATTCATCAACCAAAAATGATAACATTATTTACTAACTTTAAATGTACTATTAAAACAATTAGAGATGCTTGTAAAAAAATTAATGAAAAAAAGTCAAGGAACCAAACATAAGAAAACAATATATTTATTAGGTACAGTCATCCATTTACATGTTCTTTAAGAAATAAAGATCATATCTTCTATCACAGTCAAAAAGCATATTTTGTTTTTGAGACAGAGAGAACAAATAAATAGAAATAAAAAAGAACACCAATAATTGAAAGACACATAAAGAAATAACAAAGACAGTTGAATTGAATATCATTTTTCTGACTTTCATGAATAACTAAATAAAATAATTAATGAATGGAAAAATAAACTCTAAAATGTGAAAGACTGAAAAATGAAAATCTAACAAAAATAGTAATAAAAGATGACTCAAAAAATTTTGTTTCATAGAATTATTTCTGAATTTTTATATTTTTTAGATTTAACAAATAGATAAGATATTTTAAAACATAAATAGTGTGAAGTTATTTAAGTAGGAGGAGTAAGATATAAAAATACATAAGCAATAGTTAGTAGAGATTAAAATTTTAAATAATCAAAACAATAAAAAAATACCTGCAAAGCAAAACTGAATTATCAAAGGAGAAAATTTTTAACTACAGAATTCATTACTCAAAAAGCAAAACTCCTTGTATTAACATAAAACCAATGTAAGCAATAAAAAAAATTTTAATTTAAAAAAATGCAAAATTGGTTTATTAATAATAGATTTTTTTTATTAGTTATGTAATTCAGTTTTCAAAAATAAACCTGCTTATGTCAAAACAAAATCTGTTCACAATAAATAATATCTAAGCATTTTGATTTTGATACTGATATGAGCATAGATCATAATTTTCATTCTTAGCTGAGTATTTGCTTTGCCCATCTGGCTAGAGTAGCTTTGAAATGTACTTCTTAAAACAAAATAGAAAAGAAAATTGAGTTAAACATTCAAGACATAAAGCTAAAGCAACAAAAAAGTTCAACATAATCAATAATTTAACAAAAGCCCTTTCATCATCTTCAGGGCTTAGATGTTATATATCATCTATAAGAACAATAAAAGGGAAAAAAAAAAAACTTTGAAACCTTGACTTAGCATGGCAAAAAAATATCTGTCATTTTTTGCTCGCAAAATATAGCAGCCTTCTATTCTTTGCTGAATAGCTATAATATAAATGGTGTTATGAAATTTCAATAAATAGCTAGAATTGCATTAATCTAAAATATGTAAAAAGTCACAAACCACATAAAAGTTAATATACATTTTAAAAGTTAAAAGCACCAAATTGCACTAAAACAAAACCTGTTTCCTCTTCAAATATATATAATTTCTTGAGTCAGGAGTTTAAAAAATATTAAACAAAGAAACCTATCCATATTATACATTGCAAATGTTAAATATAAGTCTTTTTTTTAATGTATAAGTCTTTTGCTTGTCATATAGCATATTGTTATTATTATTATTATTGCATGTGACCTGGAGTAGTACTAGGCAAAGGAATCTGCCACACAATTAGATGACTCTGTTCAGATCTCAAAGAACCACGGTAAGAGCGATCATTTATGTCATCGCTGTCATCTTCTTCATCCCCTAGTTAATGAAAGGATATAAAAGAAACAAATGTGTAATACATATAAATAATTTAATTTTCTATATAAATGAAAGGATTTTATTACTATGCATTAAATTTAGCAATAATTTAATAAAAGCAGCTTAAACATATACTTTTACTACAGCATTAAATCATAAAAATTTTTATAATATTTATTTCCTATTTTTTAAGTTTCTAATTTATAATAATCTAATTTATAAATCACTGTAATTAATATTATAAAATCCTGACAAAGTTTCTCTTAAATTCAAAATCATGAGGCACAACATGTTATGCAATCAAAATTTACTTAAGTGCTGAACTAATAATTAAGTTTTGATTATCACTGTTATAAAACTATGGACAAATCTCAGAATGCAAGAAAAGAAGTGCAGAAAAATCGGTCTCAAAATTCTATCTTTGCAAAGAAAGATGAAACTTTTTTTTAAAGAGCATTAAAAGAATCCAAACTTAAAATAAAGCATTAATACTGAGGATATTTGGACACACTAAATCAGAACTGTAAAATTTTAAGGCAGAACTCCAAACAGAATTATGTAGAATTTTGATAGTTATTCAAATAAATTCAATATTCATATCAAAAATTCATAGAAAATTCTCTTAAATTTATTTCATTAAAATTTACTATACATACAAAATAGCTTCATTATATGACTTTTTATCATTTAATATACACTCTACAAATATCATTCATTTTCTTAAATGTAAATATTTTTTGGATCACAAAAAAACATTTTCACTAAAAAAGGAGGAGGATGTCAACAAAGTGCTATAAATTCTATATTATATATGATAAATATCATCTAATAAAAAAATGTTTATACAATGAGGTCTCCTAGCCCAAGTCTTTAAAAAATTAATTTTGATAAATGTAATAATCCAATACAATCTAATTACCAAATTGCATCCCATTCATTCCTTCACACACACACATAAATGTACAAATTTTAAGTCAACAAAAACAAAACTTATGATAATTAGAAATATAGTTAGCCAAATATACCCCATTATAATGGCAAGACAGATTAATTGATAAGAGCAAATTTTAAATTTAACATATTTGTGTTAACAATTTCTATCAAGAGTAATATTTAATGCTCCTATTCTTCACATCTACTTCAGTAGTACCTCTCCTTCTCAATACTGCTTACAGATACAAATCAAATGTAATCTTAAATAATGCTCTCTGAATCAAATTGCAAATTTGGTTTTTTTTAATTGCAAAATACATTTTACAGGTATTATTGCAATATACATTATTTGGCTTTTTATGAAAAATATTTTTTATACATCATCCCCCCCCCACACCATTTTTTTTTTGTAAGAAATGAACTTTTGCTGCAAACAGAACTTTTAAATAACAACAGAGTTGAAATTTAAAAAAAAAAATTCTAATTGTCAGTCCATTTTTCAATATTGACATGAAAGAGATTTTTCAAATCATATATAAGTATGTGCCTTTAAATCTCTAATTATGTCTTTCAACCCAGGATCTTTAAAGTTAGCAGTTACACATTTATATTGAACACTTTATTTGGAAAAATAAAATGCACAGCAACTCTATATTAAATATCAATGCAAAACTTGTAAGATTTAAATAAATATGAAAGGTAATTGTTTTTAAAATTCAATAACAAAACTTCAAAATTATAAACAGAAACTGCTTAACATAATGCAACATTACATGATTATTTAAAAATGTTCATGCCATATTATATATTTGAAGAAGTAAATCATGCTAAACTTCTGTAAATACATGCCATAATAATAAACTTTTTCACAAACAAATGTATTGCAAATACAACTACTTCCTTTTTCAAGCAAAAATAAATAAAATAATAATAATAAATAAATAAATTTTTGTAGCAATTATAGGTTAATATACATGCAAGTTTTTCCATTTTTCCCTGCAACGAAGGAACTAGAAAACAGGGTGTTTGTTTTTTGCAAAACATTATATAGATGAGATTAAAAATGAGCCTATTACAAATGACCAATAAAAAAAAATCAGAATGGAGATTTATTTTCAAAGTGTCAATCAAGTTTGAAAGAAAAATTTGTGACAGAAACTATTCAGACATAATTTTTGAAACTCTTCAGTTTCAAAGTATATTAATTTAAAAACTGTAAGAGAAATAAAAACAACTTTTAAAAATTGAATCTAAAATTTTTATTTAAAACAATCAAAATTCTAGATTTTATTAAAAAGATGAAAACAGGTTGTTTGCAAATCTCTCTCTCTCTCTCTCTCAATATTTCCTTGAAAATGTCACTCGCAATATTGAACCATGCAATCTCCAATACTTTCTAATTTTTTTAAAGCTATTTATGGGAGAGGGGGAGGAGGATTGACATCCTAAAAAAGGTAGATTATTCAATCAATATTTCAGCAACATGCTTAATTTCATACTATGAATTTCAGCAATTACTTTATAAGAAGCTAATCTAGCTTAGAAAAGAAAAAGCATATTCTCTTGTTTGTAAGATAAGATTTACAAGAAGAATTTTTTTTCAATTCTGTTCATCAGCTGTATATTATGGCATTCTTATATTACATATTTTTCATAAAAGGCAGAAATATCAATTCATTTTAGGAATACTCATAAGATACTACATATATATTTTAGTATCTTTAAATGTTCAAACATGCACAACACTAAATATCATGAATATGAATTGCATATTTCATATGAGGAAATTCACAGAGGAAATTAAAAGTGTGGGGAAGGGGAAGTTAAGTTTTTAAAACTATATTAAACAAACCATTTCCAGGTTATATGGGCAGTAACATTAAAACCACCATAACTCATTTGAGAAATAATTAGCAATCCATAATGTGCCATACTTTCCGTTCCTGTACAATCCCTCTTCATTTGAAGAAGTTCAGAAAATGTGTTACTCTTCTGATTCCCCCCAGCACCTTTTACAAATAGAACTTTTCCTAAATCTGTTGCATTCCAAACTACGGCATCTTCAACAGCATCCTCTGTCACAAAAATTTTATATAAGAATGGATTTTATTTTAATATATGGACATCAGTTGTAGCTCATCCACTGCAGCTACAGAATTGCATCAATGCCCACAAAATCTTTAAAACTTTTTTTTTTTTTTGTAATATAGACCAATTTTTCCTTTCCAAGACTTCAATGACATTATGCGAGCAAATATGAAGTCTTTAAAATTATATGTAATAACTACAATTTTGTTGTAAACAAGATATTAGCATTCTAAAAATCTCAATACAAGTTGAAAAGTGCTTAGAGCTCTTACTTAAGCATGAATCAGAATGTCATTACTTAACTATTTTGTCACTATACTGTAAGTACCTTACTTTAGAGATTTGTTTCATTTACTTTAAAAAAAATGTCTTTTATTACTATTTTACCTACATTTTCTGCATCAATTAATTTATTATATTTTCAAAAAATTGGTATAAAAAATTCAGATTGTATTCTTTATTTTCTATGACCAAAACAATGTCATTACAATCTTTAGCCCTTTACTTGCTTATTTTATTTATTCAAGTGTGACATGTGGATAACATGTATGATTATAACTTGACCATTTAGAATATCAGTAAGAAGATATATTATGATTAATAAGGCAGTTATAACATTTTGCGACATTCAATTCTTTGAATCAGAGTAAAAGAATACTATTAGCCATCTTAGGTGTTAGGCTTTCAGTAAAATTTTTTTAATATCACATAATAATCATGCTCATTAAGCACTGTTAAAATACAATTTTTTTAATGACATTAAATGCAACTGTTTTTATTTAATAGCGATAAAAAGTCTTCCATACTTATTTTTTGCATTATTGTATATTTCTGAATTGACAAGCCATCATTGATGGATATAATGAAATTAATTGGACAATTTACATAACTGTGTAAAATGACATATTTAAAAAAAATATATTAAAAAATTAGGGATATTAATTAAATGATCAAATTTTTTATAATATTGGAGGTGATATGAAAGATATTGAATAAATAAAGGTAGATTGCAAAAACTAATTGGCTATAAATTATAACACATTTCATAAAATAATTCATTCTTAATAGAGAAATAGAGAAACTTAAATTTTTTGATATTAAGGAATAATAATTTTTAAAAACATTGACTGAAAACCTACAAAAACTGAAAATGAAAATTATCATACTTACTGACTGGCTGCTTTTCAAAAAATCGTTCTACAAAAAAATTAGGCTATGTTATGAAGTTCTAAATTTTGCTCTAAATATTTTCACAAACTTTTTATTATTCTGTAGAAAGGTTATTTGCAGAAAAAAGCTATTAAAAAGACTTAAAGGGAGGGAAAAGATGGAAGTGAGAAAAACACACAGAATAAAACTTATTAAAAAATGAATACTCAAACCTACCTATTCGGAAATCAATATAACCTTCGGCACCCGACATTATGTACATATATTTGGGCTTAGCTGGTTTTTCAGAGGTATCATCCTCTTTATCATCAGCAAGAGAAGTTATTGAACTCATGTCACCCTGACCTGTAAAATATTCAGGAAGTTCTTACTTCGAAGTAAACTTAATAAGTGTTACATATTTTTAAAAATAATAAACAATGCAAAAGTCGTTATGATAATTCTACAAGTAGAATGCCATTCAAATTCAGAAAAACTTAATGTACCCTTTTTTTTTTAATTTAAAGGAAATAGTTGACAGCTAAAGCAAATTAATTTGAACTAAAATAAATAAATAAATATTGATTTTCTTATTATAACATCAGCAATGCTCATATATGGATCCAATCCCTTCTTTTGTCTTAAGATAAATTACTTAAAAGATTTCAATTCATTGCATGGGTCCTCTGTTTTAGGCAAGAACATTGAGTTTACTGAAAATAAAAGTGTGAATATATTCTTGCCACGGAAATTAAGAATTATATTCTGAAATTATATCTTCATGAACTGATTTCAATTTCTTTAAAAAGACTCTTTCTCTCTCTCCCTGAATGTATACATGTATGTAATGATATTTTAAAATCTAATTTAAGTCTTAATTAATTTCCAAATTATTATTTTAATTTAGCCCATATTAATTTCTTTCTAAAATGGTCTCTTATTTCCTGATTTAATTCCATTAAACATTCGCTCTATAAAAATGGTCACTTCAGCAATTTCTTACACCTCAAGTGGAAGGATAAAAATCTTTAATGAGTGCAACATTCTTTTAAAGATACTTAAATTTCCCTTCCCTAAATCGACACGTGCATAAGAAATCCCTATATCTCATAGTAAAACCACGAAAAGGATAAATTTTAGTCTCTTATGCTCTTCTGCACTTCTATTGTGATGTAAATGGACATCAACTTATTGTCGCCTTTTCCTTGTTCATAATATGCTTCCTATGTTGAAATAAATCAAAGTTTTAAAATTTCAAAAGTTTTTTTTTTTTTATTTAACTACACAACAACTAAAATATGTTTACACATATATATCTGTATATTAGAAGCTTCTGTATGTAAAACAGACATTTTAACAGAGCAGGCAGTCATTGAAATACAAAATTCAATTTATTTTTGTCTTGACATTTTATTAGAAAAAGATGAAAGATTAAGTTGAGATTTTTATATATTTTTAAATGAGCTGAATCAATGGCCATTGTTTGAATATAGAACACAAAATGGCTGGATCAATGAAAAATGTCTTTAGTGAAAAAGAACATGGAAAATATCATAGCTTTTAAACCGCAAATGAGAATTTTCTTCACTTTTGTTGAATCAAAAACTTTATGGGATTTTGGATACTAAAGGACAACCAGTCTCATTTCTACACAAATAAAGTATCAAACATTAAATTTTAAGAGGCATGGAGAAAAAAATTAAAAATTTATATTATGTATAAATTAATGTGGAAGTACTTTAGTTGAAGTAGAAATAGATTAAAATTAATTCTGCAGAATTGGAAAAAAATTATTTTAAAGGCGTAGATACATTAATTCATATACATTTAAAGTAACAAAGAAAAAAGTTCACAAAATTACATTTTTGAAATACTATCTGTAATTGGTTTTATGTCATATTGATAATCCCATTCTTTTTCTACAGAAAAATATCTAAATGGTCAGCAGTTTAATTAAAGCAACAGTATAGTAATTAAAAGTAGGAAATCTCCAATCTTGGATAATTATTATAATTTGGTAATATATTGTTTTTAAAAAGGCTTGCAATCGAGTCTGGAGTAGTGGAACACTTCAAATATAATAAGTTAAGGGAAGAAAAGTGTATTATACTAAAATTTAAAATAGCTCTATAAGAAGATAGGTTTATCATAAATAATATTGTATTAATAAGGGATTTAGAATGCATTACCATTTAATTGTTTATCTTTAACAAAGTGTAAGAAATGTTAAGTAGTATTTAAAAAATACTTGAATTTTGTCTACACAAAAACAAGCATGTAAACCCCTGCTATAGAGATAAAAATAATTATTTATTTGTACCTACAAATTAATTACTTATAAAGATGATTTTGTTCAATCATCAAAGGAGTTGCTCGTTACTAAATACATGATGACAAAAATGATAGAATCTGGTTTTGAATAATTACTTTTTGAATTATCATCCTTAAAAAGCAAAATTTATTTCCTCACTAATAGATCTATAAATCAGAAAGGGCAAGATAAATTTAAAGATCATTCTGGGTTTTTTTTATATTGGCATATTTAAATTAATTGCTCATTTTTCGAAAATACTAAAGTTATTGATTAATTATAGTGTTAATCCAAAAGTGGTGCAGCATTTGAAAACTGGTGACATAAAATGAAAGAAATATAATAATAATAAAACTAAGAAATAAGCTTGAAATGCACTACTTCAGAAAGAAAAGAAAAATAATTAAAATATTAATTTTAAAAAAAAATTACATCAAAGTGCATGAAAAAATCATAGCAGTTTTACAGGATTAAAACAAATTAATTTTAGCAGAAAAAAAAAAAGAATAAATTATAAACAGAAAATAATGAGAGCATTACACCACACCTTTGGAGAAATAGGTACTTTGTAAGGCTTTGCTTTCCATCATACCTGGAACTGCAACAAAAAACTTGACAGCATCTTTATGGCCATGGAATGAAAGTTGAGCTTCAGACATATTACAATAAGGAACAAAACTACCAGGAGTTACATTATCCTTGCCATCAGTATATACCCGTATAGAATCAAGTGAATCATCATTTGGTTTACGCTTCTTGCCAGCTAGAAAAAAAAGGAAGGAAAAAAGTTGTTTTATTAAACGCCATTATAAATAAGTGCAATCTATTTTGAAATAAGACATAAAAAATATATAAACATTTAAAATGTGATCATAAAATGTTAAATACAAATGAAAACAATGAAATATTTCTTAAATCTTAACTTACATTCATGGAGGGGAACAGATAGTATTACTCCATTTCCAGTCCCTATCCAAAGTCGTGAGCAAGAAACAGCAAGTGCAGTAATTCGAACAAATGAAAATCCTAGCTTACCAGTTCCTGTATTAAAAAAAAAGAAAAAAGAAATTTAATTATTAATTCTTACGCAGTATGCGAAAATTATACACAATTAAACAATTTATAGCTCATTAATTAACAATGATTAGCTAAAGATAATAAAATGGCTGGTTCTTATGCTAAGAAATGATACTATGACATAGAAAAAATTGCAGCGCATTGGGACACTCTTTATTTTTACAACTAAATACTAATAATAGAATAAGTGTAAACAAAATAATTAGTGAGGATTGCTTTCAGGGATCTAAAATATGCTATGACCAAACCATAAGAATCTCCTCATTTAAAAAATTTAATTTTCAGCCTTAAATTAAAATATTTTAAAATAATGATACCCCCCCTCTTTTTGCATAAGGAAGTTCTTTATTTTATTTCCTTTATCTTACTGATCTTATAGAAAGATAAATAAAACAGAATAAAGCAATAAAGAGTGAATCTAAAAGCAATAAAGAGCACAAAAATGAATAAAACAGTATGAAATAACTAAACTTAACATTGAAATTCACAGACTATCTTGTATGAAAGATCTTTTGAACATACTAGAGCTCAGAGAGTTTTACTGTTCCTTTCAAGATGCTTTTACTTATAACACAAGATATTATGAAACTAAACAGTTTTAACACTAAAACTCCCCTAAAACTAACAGTTTTAGGGGAGGAACAAAAAGAGATAAATAAAATTGTATCTGACTAAACAATATATTGTGTTAATAAAATGTAACTAGCCTGAATTAAATAATTTTTACAATAAGAAAAGCTATATTCCTTCTTTCGATATTACAACAGTTTACATGTGTACATTCAGCCATTAATATTTAACAGTTAGACCAAAATATCTGATTAACCTTACAAAGAGTTTTGAGCACAGTTTTATTCAAAAGGAAACATGATTATATTTTGCTATCATTACAAATCAATAACAATATATAAAATTAGTATAAATAAGTACAATATTCTAAAAGATGTATGGACTACCAAATTTATTTATTTTTTAAATAAAAAGTAATCAAAACAAAAATGATAAGCATTTTATAAATAATAAATTCAATCAAATTACTGACTAAGGGGACTAATTAATAAAGTATAACTCTTCACTCATACCTAATATTTTGGATATATAAGGCTCAATATCCACATCTTGAAGGTGTTGGTAAGTATGAGCATGGTAAAGTCTTAATGTACTATCAAGCCTTATGGATATCCACACTCCCTCACCAACCCATGCTAATTGCCTCACTTGGCTTTCCTTCCTAGGATGGGCATCGAATGACTTCTGATAAAAATAAATGAAGAAAATATCTTTAAAAAAGATAAGAAACATATAAACAAAATAAATCTGAAGAAGAAAGAATTACAGAAACATTCTTTAACAAACTGTAAATATTAGAACACACAATTGAATACAGATAAATTATATACATACACAACAGTATTAATAAATTAATTGACCAGAAAATATTATTCTAATAAATATTAGTAAAGCAGATAAATAAAAGTTAATTGAAAACATCAAATATGCTATTAAAAAAGGTGGCATGATGTAGTTTATAAAATGGTCATAAACTTAAATACTATACAAATGCATAAAATAGCCAAGATAACTCTTATAGTAAATATCTTTCAAAAGAGAAGCAAAAACAGAATTGAGTTGCCTTTACTGAATACATGCAAGTGAAGTTCTCAAAGCATTTCTTCGAAAATGTTTATAAATGAATCTACTGAAATCCTGATACTGTAAATAATGGTAAAACATTATACAAATTAATTTATCTCCATTTAAATCTTAAAACCAATAATTACAAAAAATTATTGGTAATATTATATATATATAGTTCAGTGATAAGTTTCCAACTACATAAAACATGGGGGGGGGAACAAAATGGAAATATTAAGAAAAATATCTTTACCACAAATCAAAGTATAAAATTTCAAAAAAGAACAAAAGAGTATCAAGCAATACTTTAATTACTGAATTTGAATAGTATAATGTATTAAAGCTGCTTTTGAAGGGAGAAAAATGAAGTATACTAAAAATTACCTCAATGGATAATGCTTTGGGACACAAAACATGTACAGTATTACGGTAGCCACACCACACTTTATTATGAACCACAGCCATGCATCTTATTGAATAATGGGGATAACCCAAATCCAATAAATGGTAGTTATTTAGCTCCCACTGATTGTCTAGAAGATACAAGATCATCAATAAACAGATTTTTTTTTTAATATAAAGCCTAAAAGCAAATATACAGAGGGTGATCAGTTTATAAATATAATTCATTTACAGATGGCATTTAAAAAAAATTCTAATTGCTTCTAAAATCAAATTTAGCACAGGTTTCTATAGGAAAATAGTTCATTCATTATAAAAATCTCTGTAGAAGAAATTTCTTATAACATTTGCTTATATGTAATGATGTATTTACTTATATGTTATATGCAAGGTGAACATCCAGGTACAAAAATTTTAAGCAAAATGTTATTTTTACTTTTATGAAATAAACATTACCTAGACAAAAAATTTTCTCAAATATGTTAATTGTTCCATCTATTCAAACAGGAAAAAAAAAATTACTTAAAAACCAATCATCTAAAGTATATTATAAATTGTATTGATGCCATGCAAGTTCATGACAATGTGAGCATCATTAATAAATAAGCAGAATTTTTTTAACATACTGTATATGTTCAATTACTTTTTTTTTTGGTTTTAATAACTTTCATAGCTTTATCAATTATTCAGCACCTCCTCACTTAAAGGGTTTTGTTTTATTTATTTATCTTTTGCTAATCTATAAATTTTGAAGAAAGTGTCTTCTTTTTCCTCATAACAAAAGGTAAAATATAAACTTGGAACTGCGATACAGATATGGCTAAAATCATAAAATATATTAAAACTGTTAAAAATATAATCAAATTAAATCCACAAGGGTTATTTTTATAAATAAGCAAGAATTGGGGAATTATCTATAATGATTTGAATAGTCTGTTAAACAGTAATATAAAATATTAAAAATAATTCATTGTAATTAATATTATAATAAGAATGACTAATAAATATATTGAAAATAATATATTGCAAAAGAAGCATATTTCTTACGGTCCATTTAGAAGCATGCAATTGCTGGAGATGATAAGAGATTGAACACAAAATTTATATTGTTGGAATATTGTCATCACTACAATCACATCAAAATCAGCAACAACCACCACAACAAAAACTGCACAAATTCTTAAGTACATTCTTAATTAAAAATATTTACAATCTAAAAAAACTCACCATCACCACGATGGAATATAGCAACTGTACCATTTGCCATTGCTGCAAGAACTCGTCCTTTTATATGTCTGAAATAGCAAGTCTACATTAAATAGACATATAAACAGAAACAAATATGTTAAGAGAATAAATTTTTACTTCCTAAATTTATATACTTCAGCATGCTAATATGTAATATATATTTTCCAGCATTGAATTTATTAGTATGTTTGCTGTGAAGTATTAATATTATATATGTGTATAATTAAAATTTTCTAATTGATATATGATTTAAAAATAATTTTCTAATACTTGAATTCTTTCTCCCTTGTAACTTAATATTATTAATGTGTATATGAAAAAATTTTCAATTGATATATGATATAAAAATAATTTTCTAATACTTGAATTCTTTCTCCCCTGTAACTTTAACTTTTTAATTGTACAAGCTATTATTTTCCCCACAGAATTAGAACACTGAATCAGCAAATTCTTTTCTAAAATTATATAAGCTGGAAATATATTCTCTGTCTCTGTTTTTCAATCTGGTTCATAACACAGTTCACACCCAGGTTTGGGCAAATATATATGACAAAAAATAAAAACTGAAATATTTCCTTTAATTTATAAAGAATAAAAATCATTAACAAACTTTATGTTTGCTGAAACAATAATGAATAATGTTTATATATATCAAAAGAAAAAAAAAATGGGGCAAACGTGGGCATATATTTTAAACTTAAATTTTGTTTTGTTTATTGTTGTTATGGATATCTACATCACATTGCTTCTCAATCAATAAATGGAAATGTTTCAATAACTATGTTTAACTTTAAAGAAACATTTTTTCTTTGTCATTATCATACTATTCGGAATCAAAGTGAAATATTTCAAAGCCATTAAATTGTTTTAAAAAATAAGTTGGATATCAATTTATATTTAAAACTGTTAAATTTATACAACACCAGTTAAATTTACAGTTTACTTAAAATGAAACACTTAAAATCTAATAAACAAATTCTTCACCAATGAATCAAATCTAATGTGAAAACATTTTTATCCTTTTAATATGAGGGCAAACAATACAAAGCAAGAAGGAAAAAAAAAAAAAAAAACTTACACAATATTTAATACAGCATCTTTCAATTTTACAGTATGAATACATCTCCACCATTGAGCAACAGATGAATGAACATATATGCTGCAAGAAAGGTTTTCACAGTTAAAAGATAAAAAATGAAGAAAATGTTGATATATAGCATATAGTTTTAAGATTATTACATATATACCAATTTGTTAAAGGTAAATAAAATTTTAAAAAGGATATATAGATTTAATATATAGTATATTATAACAAAAACATAATATATAAAGTGTATACATTAAACTCATATATACCTGCCATTCTGTGCACCCATCCACATAGTTGGCAAGACACTAGACATTTTTTCTATATGATCATATGCCAAAGGATTGTCCTTTGACAATTCAGATATACCATCTTTGATTATTTCAGGAGGATCTTTCATCACAATCCATTGCTGCTGCCTATTTGACTCTGGAGCACTTTCTGAATTTTCGGATACTTTATCTATAAACAAAATAATTTTTGAATATTTGGCAAGGAAAAACTTCTCAATAGTCAGTCACTGCAATTAAAACATGTTTATCAATCATTGAAAATTACATATTAATACAGAAATCATAGAGAAAAATAAAATTATTATCAAATTTTTCTTTCAAAAATGATATAGAGTCAAAATAAATAGAGTGAAAATCAATCAAAAATAACACTATTTCTAACCACATTTTTTAATTACTCAAAAAAAAAAAGCTATAATCAGGAATTAGGGGTGGAAGCAAAAGAATGAAAGCAAAGAAAGCATCACAATAAACATCTGCAATAAATCTCTTTGTAAATTATAGCAATACATTATTAGCTACTCTGTTTTCATTACAGTTTTTCCTGTCTAATTTGTTTTGTAAGCTACATTCTGAAAATCTATTGATTCCATAAATGAATTGCAGTGAATTTTTTTTAGATTTTCTCACAAATTAAAGTTGCAGCTTGTTCCTTTTTCAACTCAAGAATTGGTAAAAACCAAGCAGTATGTTTTAACGGTCTTTTTAAAATGGTCACCACCAATCTGAAGTACATTGTTTGATGTTTAAATAAAAATTTAGAGAATTTCTGATTAAGGAAATAAGAGAAATGGTAACAAGAGTTTTAAACTTCAGTCACCTACAAAAATCATTACCTAATAATCATACATAATGCTCTTCAAATATATAATAATTATGGTAAACAAGAAGAATTTTCAACAGAATACTATCTTTTATTATTATTCTGAGCAATTATACAGAAAAGTTCATCTTAATAGTGATTTTTGTAAAAAAATAGTGTCAATACATGATCATTAACCAAAGTGATACGGTATCTGTCAAAAGAACAAAAAGAAAAAGAAACAAATGCAATGACATAGCAAGGTTTTATTTATTAAATGCAGGAATTTCTCAGGAAAAATCTTGACTCTGAATTTCTTTAGATTTGTAAAGGTAATAGAATATGACAGATCAATGTCAAACAGTTAATTACAGTAATTAGATACTGAAAAGCTTGAAAAAAGGAAAAAGCTGCGCAATTCTGAAACTAATATACAAGTTTCTTTCAACTTGTGATGAAAGAATTTTAAAAGTGAAAAAAATGCATTTATATAATATCAACAGAAATAAAATAAAAAAATTAAATGTTACTTTCTATAATAGGCATGACAGCACCTCACATGTAAATTTAATGTTTATTAATTAATAACAAAATTACTAAAAATTAAGAACTGGCTTCTTAAAGAAATTTTTCAGTGTCATAGAAGTGATGAGGTTGATTAAAAGTTAAGAATAATTTCTAAATAGAATATTAGTTTCTACAAAAGAAAAAAAAATACCTTCACATGCAGTGGTCGACTGTCGAAACAAGACTGGCTCACTTTCTGAAATAATGAAATTGCTAAGCTAGTAGGTAACTCAAGGCACATGCATAGAAAAAAAAAAGGAAGATAATGGCTATTTTCTGATATATAAATTTGAAATTAATAATCAACTTCACTAAGAGAACTAAATAAATAAAACTAAGAGCCAAAAATAAAAGGGCATACTAAAACATATACAGTGGCACAATTTGGATACAGCAAGATGTTCAAAAGTGTTTTTAATGTATGTGTAAATTAAAAATCATATCATAAAATGATAATCTAGACAGTTTTAAAAAATTTATATCAATCAGTAAAATATACATAAATTTGTCTTATTCAAAAGTTCTATTAAGACACAAAAATATAACAAACCTTTGTACAAAATAATATGCATACACTTAAAATATAAAGAAATTAAGCTGAATGTTTTAGCTAATGTATTACAGGAATTAGTAATCAAATCATAATGCAATAATTGATTAAAAATGCTGTTCAAAAAACAAAGTTGTTAAATCATTTTCACAAAACTGAAATGATTTGTAATTTTAAAAGCTATTTTCCTTTCTTTTAATATTGCACAATAAAAAAAATTATACAGTCATAGTAAAAATATATATATTTACAATATAAAAACAGCACTACACAAAAAAAATTACAAACTCAATTAAAAACTACATAGTTGCAAATACCATAAATAAATACTGATAGTGTAGAAATAAGGGAATTTAATATTATCCATATCAGATAATATATTCATTTCCATTTCTTAATTTTTTTCAATCATTTACTTTAACCCATAATTGGCTACAATCTTCATTTGTAGAAAAATTTCCAAATCATCATGGCAAAATTAATTTTCCATTACCTGTGTATGTGTTGTGGTTGTTTATTATATCAATATGCTTCCCCAATCTATTAACTGATAACCTAATAAAATTCACAGGGCATTTATCAACTATTAACCACATATTAAAGTCAAAGTTTATTATAATTTTTTTAACCTTCAAGGCAATGCAAAGAAACTGAATATATGCATTTTTTGATAATCCATTACACATTAGAAATATTTAAATGTTCTTAAAAAGTTCTTTTTATAATTTCCTACAGATTTTTTTAAATTTTTTTAATATTAAAATTTTATTTCATAATTAAATTTAGTAATTTTACTAAAATTCCATTATTAAGGAAACTAAAAATTAAAAGCATTTCACTAAAATTTGAACTTTAAATTAATTTGGATGTTAACAGGTTTAAATAAAAACTTTTAAATACTACTTAGAGCTGAGTTTTTTGCTTGAAAATCAGAACATTTGCCATTTTATAGTTTTGAAATCATCAACATAAATATACAAAAAACTTTATTAGCAACAATATTTAAATAAATCTTTTGATGAGGAAATTGCTATGGCTTTGATGCAGAAATAACATAATTTTTCAAAGTTATTCATCTAACAAGTGCTACAATTAGAGTACTAATTAGTATGTTAGTTATTAATTATGAGATAAGCATAGATTTTTCATGGCAATATTTTTAGTACCTTTATCGTCATTAGTTGGGGAAGGACTAGATGATGGGCCAGTAGAACAACTGACAAAAGTAATATTGCCAATACTGCTCACACTGTCACTAGATTTGGTATCATCTGGAATATCAGTTTTGTCTGCTTCAACTCCCAGTTTCAGAAATTCTTCATCCACTGGATAATCTGATTCACAGGCACCTGTATTAAAAAGAAGTAGATATCAAGAGATTAAGTACAAAACAATAACTAATATAAGTAATGATATCTTTTAATTTACTTTAAATCTTAATTTTCTAATTTTTATCTTAAATTACCACATGTTACTTCATTCTAAAATCTTCACTTATTTCCTAATCTGAATCCCTTTTTTAATTTAATTAGTACATGCTAATTTTTAATTCTAACATGCACTAAGAAAAATGCCGATTCTGAACTTCCTATACTCTGGCTCAAGAGATGAAAAACCTTAATACCTAAGCATTCTTTCAAAGATACCCAAGATTCTCTTTCCTAAATCAACATGTGTCAAAGAAATCAATATCAGAACCTCTTAGCATAAATATCAAGAGAAAAATTTCTCTCACTTATCCTTCCTACATTGGGATGTAACCAGATGTGTATCATTGTTTCTACCAAAGTACAAATTATGCCCTCCCATGGTAAAAAATTTATAGTTTATTCCAAAAGTGTCTTGTTTTTAGCCATGCATCTGCTAAAATTATGTTACAAATATATATACACAAATTACTGAAAACAAATTTAATATTTAGCATCTTTACATAACATCCATTATTTTAATAGAAATATATCGAAGTAAAACATAAATTGATTTAAAAAAGTATAATAAACCATAAATTTCCAAATATTGAAAATAAAAGTATAACAGATATTTTAATTAGTTAACATTAGCAAATGCAAAATTAATTTATATGTCAAACATACAAACACACCTCTTCAAATCAGCTTTTCTTAAATTATATTAAATAACAAAGCCTTTTTGGAGAAAATACTTTTGTGTCCCCACAACTGAAATATTAATAAAGACTGAAGATCAAATTAATAATAAATAAATCAAAAAATATTTTAAAAATTTCAATAAAATCTTTCAAAACAAAACTTTTTATTTTCAAATGTTGAATAAACAGCCAGAAATCTCATGGCTATGATACTTTTCTGCATAATTAATTTAGAGTTGCAAATCATGATTTATAAAATTTTACACTTATAGAATTAATAAAAAAGTATTTTCTTATTTTACAAAAAATATAGATTATAATAAACAGCAATATAATAATGAACAATTTTTTTAAATATTTAAAGAAAATTAAACTTACCAGGAACACTAGCAATGCATAGAAGATGAGAAGAACAAACAAAAAAGCTACTCAAAACATCAGCAGGATTTCTAGCATCAATTACATTCACTTTACTATTTGTATGGGTGCTTGTTCCAATCCAAATTAAGGAAGATAATCTCTGTTCCATCTTCTCATTTTCTATTCTTGTTTTTTCCCCTTCCTGCAAAACACATATTTCTCTTCAAAATATACAACCAAAATAAATATATTTAAACTGTGTATAAAAATTTGAATCAATCATTTTCAACAAAATAAAATAGATTCAGTACTAGTTTTTGTATTCCAAGAAAACTTGCTTATTTTAAATAAACAAGTAGCTTGTTATGAGAGAACTCCCCCCCCCCCCCAAAAAAAAAATATTGTAAATCTTTTCATCTTAAATGCAATACAACTGAATTTTTTCAGCTTAAAACCAATGCTAATTATTAAAATCCTTCATTCATCACTTCAATTATTTATCCTTCAACGCAGAACTAATTCTTGGCTATTTTTTAAAATATAAAATTAGGAAAATTCATAGAAGATTGCTTAAATAATGTTCTATGCTTCCAACTCTCTCTCTCTCTCTCACACACACACACACAAAACATCTTCAATATATTTACAACTAATGTTCATTTTATTCTTGAATATATACCTCATTCTGAATTACTATTCCATAAGAAATACTCTGGAATCAAAGCTGTGTATCTAAAATTATTACAAATATAGAATCTTTCAGTTAACAAAAGTGTCATGATTCTAATTGATTAATACAATAATTTTATAAATTCATTATAACATTTTTTAAAGTGATATTTTATCACAACACAGCAAGCTTATTAATTAATTTGATCTTACATGGTTTAATTATATCCTTTTTTTAAAATTATAACTGATCATGTTTACCAAAAATTAATAACAGGAGTTGTGTAATATTATGCATTCAAAAGATATTCAGGCATAAAGAATAGTTCTTTTAACAGGTTAGGACACTTCCAAACATATCATATTGAAAGAAAGATGGTTAAAGTGAAGAAATGGCATTGAATAAATGCCTATTATAAAAAATTACCATACCATGATGGATCTTTTTATGATGATATCTGAAATTTATATTCTTATAACTTAAAGATCACTACATTTAATAATTTGAAAATATCCTTTAAAGACAAACACACCAACATGGTTAGTATTATTTGTAGCTAAAAATAGTGCTAGGTCACCTTTTCAAACCGAATTGATATAAAAATCTGAGATTTCTGTAAACTGCCCACACAGTTATTAATTTTTGCTCTTTTTCATTCACAATAAAACTAGCCAACACACTTAAAAAGTAGCAACAGAATAAAATAATGGAGAGTGAAAGGATTTTAATAGTTTATTGGCACATCAGGAAAACATGCTCAGATAAATTAAATTATATAGTGCACAGCACAACACATGAACTACTACCTTTAAAAAAAATATTAAAACTGATATTTCATAATTGAGTTTACTAAACCCTACAAAAATTTCTTTTATATATGGCATATTTTTTATTTATATTATTATTAATAATAATACCAAAAAAACTACACTAACAGCAAGTTCATGATCAAGTTTGTCAACTTCAGACAAATCTTCTGATGGAGAACCATCTTCAGGTGGAGACGAATAAAAAACACTGGCTCCAACAATGGACCCACCATCTCTTGTTCTGCCCCCATTCAAATTTACTCCTGCTGCACACCAGATCTGTGAAACATAAAAATCATCATTTATAGAATGGAAAATTGCATATAAATATGGCATTCCATTTGAAATCATTTTACATTTTTAAATATTTTTTTTCAAAGCTTTCCTATGCCTTAAGATATCTTCTTTCATAAAAATCAACACTACATATGCAATTGATGTATCAAACCAGAATTGTTTTACAGCATTATTCAGTAGATATTAATTATATATTATAATCTAGTCGCCTTCGGTGGTTCACCAGGAATACGGGTTATATTTGATTTCAGATAAATTGTTTAGATATAACTTCATATGCATAATAATAGCAATTTGTCTGATGTTAATGCTATGTTACTTTGTTTTGTTTAACTTATGTTTATTGTGTACATGAACTAAAGTAAATATCTAGTTCATCTACTTTATACATTTTGCAGTATTGTAACTTTTTTTTTATTTGTCTTGTAAACTATACAGATATTAAAACTATAACAGAAAAACCCCAAAGTTCAATAATTAAAATTTTTAAACCCCAATTTTTAAATAATTAAAAAATATCACCCCGAAGTGAGCATTCCAATCTCCAAATTCTATACGAGTTAAATTTGATAGCTGCAGGTCAAGTGTTCTAGCTTATCGTGTGCCAATACACACATTCCTCTTTATTATTAATAAAGAATTAATAAGATATTACAAATGTCTTTTAAATGATATAGTAATATAATAATAAAATTAAGAAACTTGCTTTCTAAATATGTTGTTTGATTATATAGAATATTTTGTTTAAAAATAACTTCAATACATATGCAAAAATTTTTTTAACAACATTCTGAAAATTATTTTCTACCAACTTAAATTCATACTTAAAAATACTTTAGCTGTTGCTTAACCAATTCTTTTTGTCCAGTATCACTCCTGAAAATAGGAAATCCTCTTTCTAAACTGTTAGAATGTTAGAAATTGTTTTTTCACCTTTTTTCTGCTTCATATTCTTAAAAATAAAGCAGGGCTGCATTTCTCCCCAATGGGCATTGCTCGGACTCACTGATAATAATATCGAAAACTGCTAGAAAGTTTCTTCTTTAAACATTCAAACTAAAAATAAATGGCAGTTTCTTCCTTGACAAAAATGCAAATTGTTTCAAGACACAATAGCATCATGGTAGATATCTTTGCTATCTATCAGATCTTTTGTTAAATACATGTCCACAGAAAAGAAGTGCTCTCTTGCAAGCATCAACTATCCCAAAGGAAGGAGCAGCTTTTCTCACTACAGTTAATGTGTATTAAATTTCAGCTAAATATAAATAATGTAAAAAATATACCCTTTACAAAGAAATGAATTAATTTTTAAAAGTATGATAAAAGATAACATTTTCAATCATAATAAGAAATCCAAAATAAAATATTTGACTAATGCTACCAAATTAAATACCTAAACTAATGCTAGATTGTTGATGTAAATCCTTGCTAGAATATCTCTCATAAAATCCTACCCCCAACAAGAAGGCAATTTATAAACAACTAGTTGAAAATGAGTGCCTGTTTTCTGTTTACATTTACAAAAATATAATGATTAAGACATTTGAAGAACTCCAATGTTTCGAAGAAATATGGACTAGTAATGCCATTTGGCAGTAAACATTTCATTCCAAAGGCTCAATGCTTTTGTACATCAATTAAACTTTATAGAAAAATTTGTTTTATTGGAGGGTTGCAACGTTTGGCCCTAAAGGGAATTGAGTACAAATGTATCACTCGTCTTGAAATGGTCTTTTTAATCTCTTTAAATCAAAACATTAATTCTCTTTAAATCAAAATATTACTCTTCTTTTTTATAATTAGTAAAAATGTTTCATTTTCAATAGATATTAAAAGTCCTTTGTTAAAACTAGCCCAGAAATCAGAGTCGCAGACTCAGCAAAATAGGCCTGAAAGAAGGATAAAATAGCAAGCGAATGAGAAACATTGTAGAGCCCACTCAACTTGGAAGTGAAGAAATCAAATGATTAGAAAATAATCAATTTTAAGAATATGGATGAAATATTGCAATGTATTTATTACAATTTTTAAATAACTTAAGATTATATTGAGAATTTTTCAGCATATATAATTACAATAAATAGCCTTTCAGTACTTTCAAATTGAGTTACTATATACTATAAACACTTCTAAAAATATTTATAATATAAAGTTTTTTTAAAGAGTATGAAAAAAATATCTTTTATAAAGAAATTTTATAAAAATTAATGATCAATAGTCTGTACTCTTTGCCAAGTAAATGTTAAGTAATCATGGTCTATTTAAAAGAAACATACTTTCATTCCAGGTTCTTTATCCATTAAAGGCCGGCAGTAAACAGGAATAGGCACTGGAAAATTAGGATCAAATGATAATGAAGATTTTGTTTCTGCCCCTTCAGAATTGCTATCATTAATAGGAAGGCTCCAACCATAAGCCTGCATTCTTCCATCTTCCTTTTTGACATGAGCACGCACCTGTTTATATTGTTCTTTTCTTTCTCTAGCTCTTTGTTGCTGAAGTCGTTCAGATGCTCTACATTTGTTGTAAAACAGAATGTTAAAGTGTCAAAAAATACTAGTAAAGTTTAAAGATAAATTTTTATTTAAAACATTTTATTGTTTATTTATAAATTTATACAATGAGACAAAAGAGTTTTTTAAATAATATAAAAGCAATAAAATGGCCTTATTTTGAAATAAATGTTAATGATGGGGTATGATTGCATATTTTGAAGAAAAAATTAAAATATGGCAACATTTTTATACACAGCTACATTTTCAAAGCTTATATTGAAAACTACATTTTAAAAGTTTTATAATTAAAATATTAAATCTACATTTTAAAGCATATTAATACTGCATTTTAACATTGTATAATAAAGAAAACATATAGCATTTCAAATAGAAAAAAATGCAACATTTTACAAAAAATTATATAGGAAGATTATTTTGTACTTATTACACAAAAGCAACAGAAAAAAATTAAGATAAACTTCAAAACAGGAGTTTTAAGGAAAAATTTATTTATAAAGAAACACACTTATAGAGAGTCAAAGTTATTTTATGTTTAATAAATCAGGCCTTCAGTCAAAAATAATAATCATTTATTTTCAGAATTCAAAGAAAAACATTAATAAGGAGAAAGAATAAGAACAAACAAATGTATAAGATTTATAAGTCAGATAAAACACATCACACAAACACAAGGTAGAAATAATCACAGCCACACATGCACAAGTATTATACAGGGAGATTGAATATGAGCTCGAATCAAATGAAATATCATGCAAACATTCAGGAGTTCATGTTGAATCACATTTAATAAGTATGGATGGGATTTTGGGGATTTCTTCAATAAAACTCACAAATCACTATCAAGGAAATCAACATTCTTTCCTTTCTCGCCCAACCTAGTCTTTCGTAATGATTCCAAAGTAGGACTGACATGTACAGATGGTGAACTATACAACATTCCAGAAGAAGTAGGAGATTTTCTGACAGTTTTTTCAGAAGAGCTACTTGAGCTGAACAAACTGCTAAAACTGAAGAAAAAAAAATTAAGGTACAATTTAAGATATCAGATGTACATAACTTGATAATAAAAAAAATCAGAAACATATCAACTTGTGTTAATTTTATTAAAAAATTTAAGATTAACAAAAATATCGTCTCTAAGCTTAGAAATCAGAAATATTCTTTATTATTATCATCATGTTTCAACAGTGTTAAACTTTGTTATATTGTCAGTGACATCTACATAAATGTGTGGGCAACATATAAAAATCTGCAACAAGGATATAAAACTTGCGATTAAAAATACAATAAACAACAGTATGTGGCATTATATTTAATAACTAATATTAAAAATCAACTTACTTTTTAATTATTTTATTTATTACATAAACAAATTATAAAATGTTATTTTCATAATTCTTTAAATGATGATTTTAATAATTATTAAAATGACCATCATATCAAAAATGCATTTAAAAATAATCTAAAATCTCAGATCTGAATTTGAAACAAGATTTATAGATGTTAAATCTTTTGAGAAAAAGAGTTGGTCCATTTTCCTGAACAGAAAGGAATTGAGCCTGAATTTCAAGAACATCTGCTAACCAAGTATGAAAACACTTAAAAATGGCACATGAAATTATTTCCATGTTTGAAAAAACTTAACAGTGTGAGCAAATACTTTCATTTATGAAGGAAAAGAAGTTTCTAACATCTAAAATTACAAACATTCACCACGGATTAGTTTTTAAGTTAATCACAAGAAAAATTCTTTGAAAAACAATTCCTTAAAATAAGAAAAATGGTAACAGAAAAAAGATATCAAGCATCAAGAAGAAAAGAAAAAAAATGGTTTTGTTATTTTCTTTGCTGTGTTTCTAAATAAAAATCTCTACAAAAACCGAAGCTTTGTCTGTTTGTGTGTGTGTGTGACATAAATGTCAACTAGCTTGTTCCTGCCTGTAATAACACTTGATATTGATATCCTTGATCTACATCATCAAACAAACATCTGTCCAAAAATATGTTTTAGGAAAAGTGAAGATCGGCTTTTATATTTCTAATTTGACATTTCAATACATGGACATTAAAAGAAGATGTAGCAATAAAAGTAGCTCAAAATAGTATAACAAAAAATGCAACATGAAAGTTGTTATTTAAGCAAAATCCTTTTTAACCAACCACATATATTTACATTAAAATATATTTCCAACAGGAAATATAGCAAACTTCTTATAATTTTGGAGAAAAATTTAAATTGTATGGCTTCATTTTATGAATTTCACTTTTGGATGTAGGCAACCAAGTAAACAACCCCATAAAAAGACATCACTAAACTGAAATTTGCTATTATCAATATCAATTTTATTGTTATAACATTTTTATATGCTTCTAATACTTCATTTGATTACTTTTCATAAATTATGCATCATAATTTAACATGTTTACTAAAAACCATTCTCCAATATTGCACTTACAATTTCCTAATGGAAGACTGATTTTTCTTCTGGTCAGAAGATGGGTCATTTCTGGAAGCTCTGATCATTTCAGTCCAACGAACAGCTTCCTGTAACTCCATTAATTTCTCTTTGTACTGATTACGTTCCATCAAAACCCTGGCCATCTCAACTCTTGTGAACCGTTTTCTCTGAGCCAGAGGAATATCTTCCTATAATAGAATGAATTTTTCTCTTTAATATAGATATGCATAAAAAGAACTAAATATCAACATTTTTATAAAAAATATACACATTTTGAAAAGATTTTAAAAAATTATAAGCAAGCAAACTTAATATAAAATGTAGAAAAACAGAGCATTTTAATCTTATACCAACATTATTATTAACTTTAAAAATATTTTTATTCAAAGAATCAGAACAGGTCCAGCCTTTAATTATAGTAGCTGATAATATTAATATCTGAAATTATAGAAAGCAAAATAATTCAAAGGCATAAATGAATAAAAAATTATATCCGATATCATAAAAAAAACTGTCTACTTATCAGCCTACAATGATGAGAAATGAGCTTTCTATTTTAAAAAAAATTATACACAGCGAAAATTAAAGGTTATCTAAAAAAAGTCAAGAAATGATTGATGATAATTAAAAAGGAGAACAAACATTTAAAAAAATTCAATCAAACCTTTTAAACAGGATAATCTTTAAAAAAATACTTTTGTTTACAAAAGTGAAAAAATGAAATTCCTTGAGATGACACTTTTATTAAGACAGCAATTTAGGAAAGCTTAATATTAAAGAATAAATAATGTAGTGTTTGGTTAAATAATAATAATTCCTGAGCATTTTTGAAATTCTAATCATTTTACAAAGTTTGTTCAACAACTATTCAATTTTCTTGGCCTTCTAAGAGTGAAAATTAATAGTTGGAGCATTTAAAAGGTCAATTCCTTCTGTATAAATAGAATAAATATTATAAGCAATTTCATCAGTTTTAATAATTAGATAAAATTCAAAAACTGAATGGTATAAAAAATACTTAGTTTTGTATACTTGGCAATTTATTTTAATGAGCAGAATATACATGAAATTTAATAAATTTTCATTTAAAAAAAATTGAAGCACATTATTTTATAGAATAGCCTGAGTTTCAAAACAGGGAGCACATAATCTTATGCAGCAGTTTCATTTCTGAATGAATTTTTTAAAAATAAAAAATAACACTCCTAAATTGCTACTCAAAATAATGGATACATAATTAGATAAGACATTGAAAATAAAAAAATAGATAAAATACAGAATAAAGTTCTATTAAATAATTAGATTTACTGTATATATATATATATATATATATATAAGAATTATTTTATGTGAAGCAGAATGCAGGTGCAACAAGTAGTGGAGAGACTGCATTTTTAAATTCACTTTAATCCACCCCAGTAAGGTATAATATATTTACAAGAAGGCATAGACAAGGTACGTCCGCTACAGTACGGCACAAAAGCAGAAGTGGCGAAGTAGCAAGAAATAAATTATCCTTTGTCTTATATACCATGAGATAGTGATAGGGAAAATATTTTTTTCACAGTGCTAATATATTATTAAGAATCTGAAAGGGATTTCCAACACATGAGCGAACCAGGCAAGGGAAACACAGGAATCTTTTTAAAAAGTATTTGTTTAGATTAGCAATTTTTATCCTTTCACACACAGCGTGGGAACCGCTGACAAAAGCATTTTTACAAAGCTTCTCTTGAATTAATTAGATAGAAAGTGTGGAATGGGATCAAGAAATAAGAGAATGTTTTAAAATGACTTTGATATGGGCTAAATTGAGATAAAACTTTAGAAATTAATTCGGGATGAAATTAGATTTTAATATTATATATATAACTATTCAGAATATACCTCTTCTTCAAATTTGGCCTTTGCTTTCTCAGCTTCTTCTTTAGTTTTCCTGAGTTCTTCTTCTAAATCAATAACACGCTGCTTTAATCGCTCTTTTACAGCTTGTAATGACTTGATTTCTCCTTGCAATATTTCCATTTCGCTTAAAAGAAATTAAATATTAAATTAGTCAGCAGCAACACATTTAAAAAAACCAGACAAAAAATTGGCAATAAAAAATACAATTTCCATTGTTTTCTTTCCCATTAAAAAATAATAAAAACTCTAAAATGAAAGATTCTTTAGTGGTAGTATAAATTTAAGTAAATTTATACGAAAAATTTCTTTTAAAAAAGAACATTCAGCAGAAATTTATTTCAATTCTTTAAAGATCCTCTCATCAACAACATCAAAGTAATAACACATACACATAAGCGAAGAAAGCTTTAGCATGGACATTTTTAAAAATTGAATTGCTCATATAACATGATAGAAAAATTATACTACATTTCACATCACACTATTATATAATGTTATTTTAATAATACTACCAAATTATGGTGAATTGAAAATAAATCTTTAAAAATAAATTAAGTTTTTAATAGATTTATTTCAATCAATATTGTTCAAGTGATTTTGAAATGGAAATCAGATTTCACAGCAAATGCTTGCTTTAGAAATTTGCAGGTCTTGAGACTTGACATAGCTTGGTAATTGAGATGCAGAAATATTTCCAGAAAGCTTAATCCTTCAGCCCATCATTACATAAAGGGCAAGAAACTGCTCTTAAATTTAGCTTGAGAATTAGTTAAGTTACTCAACATGCAATATTTGTGATCTTTTTTCATTATATAGTTTATGCTCTACTATAATTAAGTTGTATAAGATTGGTTCTTTACGCATTTAAAAATCATGATTTTACATTGTGAAATAATCTGTACATAAAATCATTTTTAATCTGTGCAACCCCATTCATCATTTGCATTTCCTTTTAATAATTAAAAGATGATATACAGTACAACAATATCAGATATATACACATATCATAAATATACTATCAGTAAAATTTATAATTACCTGGTTAGTTCATCAACTTTAGCAATCAGATCATCCTTCACTATATTTAATGCATTTCTAAAAAAATTAAATATAATAAATAAATTCTAATAAATAACAGATAAGTGTAAAATATAAAAATTGCTGAAATTTTTTTCTTGTTCAAACCACAATGTCAAAAAATATTCAGCAAAATTAAATTTGACAAAACCTTACACAATTTCACAAAGGCATTTTAATAAATATCCTAAAGTTATCACTTCTTACTTAGTAAATATATTACATTCATATTTGTTTTTCAAATTAAAATTCAGATCTTCTAAAATTACCAAAGAATACTATCCTTTTCTAAAACTCTAATTATAACACAGTAGGTAAATTTAATTAAACTTCAATTTTCAAACAATATATGTCAAATATATTTTTCAACACTATTACATATTACAAAATTTTAATAAATTCAGCCACTAAAATTTTTTATACAGATAAAGAAGCAAATTTAAAATAAAATATTCAAAAGAAAATATAAAATAAAATATGGTTTATTTTCGAACATAGATTAAAAATATAAATAGTAAAATAGCATCACTATAAATGATAAAAGGTTGATATAAATGGTAATGATTTTTAAATGAATTTTATGTATAACTGAGAATTGGCACATCTCACTTTTATCAGAGTCTATAAACATCTTCATATTAAAAAATAGCAAGAAACTCATTTAGATAGATTTTTTTAATATAAATTTTCCTGTTAATTGTGCATTTATTTGTCAATCAAATATTTAATATTAATAATTAAATGCTAAATCTCATATTTTACCTAAAGAAACATTGTCTGTAAAAAGCTAAAGAATATGCAAATGGACCAGTTAGCATCATAAATATTTTCAAAAGAATGTTATTTTATTCTTTATTATAAAATAAAAATAAATATAAATTAGAAAATATTATTAAACTAAAAAATTTTCTGTAAATTTAGGGCTTTTTTTAAGGTCCTTAAAGAAATAACCACATTTCCTCAAACAAACAACAATAATCATAAAAAAGCAAATTTGTATTGCTTATCTTAAATTTTAAGACACTGTGCATTATTAATTTATTAAATTACCATAATTTCAAAATTAATAAAAATTAATTATATTATTTAGATTATATTTATAGTTTAATAACATACTTGGTGGCCAAAAGTTCATTATTTTCTAAAATCAGATTTTCTACTTCTTTGCCCATTCCTAAAGAGAAAAAGAAAAGAATAAATGAACTTTAAAATGTTTACTACATACTTTTTCTGCAAATTGAAAAAAATATATAGCTTTTTTTAAAGACTTTCATCTTTGAATATAAATTCAAGAAAGTTATTTTATTAATATTATTCTTAACAATACAACATCAATAAATGACATAAAAATAGCAGTTTGGTTATAAATGTTAAATTATAACTATTCCATGCAAAATAAAGAAAAATTTAAAAACAAACATTTCTTACCAAAGAAACTGTCAGGTGCTGCAGGTATTGACAATTTTCATTAAAAATAGAAGAAAAAAATTAGTTAGTATATTGTTAAAAAGCTGGAGAGTACTTTATTGCAGATTAGTCATTAATTATACATGTGCACTATTATTTCAGACACCACCCAAGCTAATTATGGAAAATTACAGGAAAACAGGAAGTATAAAAAATTAGTAACATTTTACACATTAAAAATTAACAAATATGTCTTACTTTTAACTATAAAAATTTCCTAGAATCATATTTCCAATACACCAAGAAAATATATGTTAAGAAACAAAATGGAAAAAATAGTGCACTTTGTTATTAATAGATCAAGAATAATTCATTCATAATAGATTTAAAAGGGATACATTTTTCATCACAAACTAAACCACACCAAACAAATTTAGTGTTAGAAATTTTAGTAACATAACAAGAGCTATTTACTACAACAAATATTAATAAATTATATATCTTTTTAAATACATATGCAAAGAAAAAATTTAATACCAGCTATATCATTGCCATCATCTTCTTGTATATTTTCACCTTCTTGGAAGCTTAATTCTTGATACAAAGTATTTGGTCTTCGTTTTTCACTGAAGTATTGAAAAATATGTTTTACATTTAAATAATAATAACTACTACTTAAAAATACTTAATACTCTGACACGAAAATTAAAAATACATAAACAATTTTAAGTCATAAAATAATAAGTCAAATCATAAGTAAGGTACAAGATTTATCAAAAATTTATAAAGATTCATTTCATGCATCCATCCTTATGTTAAAACTCTGATTTTAGAACTTAATTATACTAAAATAGCTTAACATTAAAAAAATAAATGTATTTAAAAAATATTACTTTAAATATATCTTCTATACCAGAAGTAGCAAATTTATATTTTTCAAATTATTATTATTTTTTTTAATTTTCCAAAAGCATTTCCAATAAAAAAATTCTGTTGAAATTTTCAAAAATTCTTATAAAGCATTTAAATGAATAATGAAATAGAATATGAAAGATTTCAAGAGATAACTCCATAAATCATATAAAAATACTGCTTTATTTTTTTTCTTAGAAAATTCAAAAATTAATATCTTTAAATACAAAATGTTAAAAATATGAAAATTGTTACCAAATGCTTATGAAATACTTTATTGGCATTATCTAAAACCTACTAAATTAAGAAAGTAAAGATTCAAACTAAATTTAATGAAATAATGATATAATTAGCAAGTCAATTTTGAGGAATTTTCTTAGACAGGATTAAAATTAAAATAAATATCTTTTTTCTTAATAAAAATAATTTCAAAAACAATTTCCCATTTCACAGATTTTAAATATTTTATGGGTTAAAAAAACTCAAACAAAAGTTTAATTTCATACGATTTACTTCTCAATTAGCCAAATGAAATCATTTCCACTTTAAATTAAAGTTGAAGTTTTACCGGAAATGACAACAAATTAGCAAAATATATATAGTAAATTGAACGAAATGATCTAAACAACAGTATAAGTTTGGTATGACTATCAAAATTTGAAGATTAAAAATGTTTTGTTTAAGATTCTATTAAGAGACCAGCTACTTAAAATATTTAATTGAAAATTGTAACGAGCAGTAATAATGGCAAACCGGCTGGTCGCCAAAGGCGGCAGTGTTGCATAAAACAAATGCATATAAAATTGCAACGTACTAAAAAAGAAAAATTTACTTATTGACAGTAGCTAATGGCGGCATATCCATAGATGACAAATCATTCATATCATCAACATCAGGATTAGAAGAAATTGACAAGTCTGTGAGATCTGATCCAAAACCATCTGTCCAACCACTTTCTAAAAGAAGTAAATGAAAACATAATTATTGTCTAATATAAAACTTGAGTATTTTCCACACTCTGCACAATAAAACTGTTTAATTTTCCATGGACTTTAGTTTGTTTATAATATGAAGAAATAAATATTTTAGTTTAAACTTGTTAGCAGTTTAGAAATTATTGTTCTAGATCTATCCAAATAGAAAGAAATCTAAGAATACAACCATTTTTTAAAATTATTTTTGTAAATATGATATATAAATTAAATTTTTTTAAAAATTATATATATCGTGAAAATTTTGAGTGTGAACAGCTAATTAATAACTGCAGAATAATATGCAATACAGATTTTAAATGTTAGTGTATTTTACTTGGATCAAAACAACATTATTTTCCAGAAACATCACAAATTCTTTTAAATATCATCAAAATATTTAAAAAATAATCATACAGTTCAAATAAGCAATTTTAAGTATTATTAACATATAGTGTAGTGTTCAAATTTAAGTATTATTTATGATGATTTCTGATAAAAAAAAATTTAGATTATAGATGCTTTGATTAGATGAATAAATGAACCAGGAAATATATACTGATATATCCTCTAGCAAGGATTAAAAAAAATTAATCCTATGTGCCAATGATTAACACATAAGCGCTAACAAACATACTCTATGAAATTTAATTTGATGCAAAAATCATAAATGTGTATAACAAATGTGATTATGAAATTGTAAAAAGAAGTATAAATGTAATGATAAATATATTTTGGAAATAAATATATAAATTCACAATCATATTAACATACTTTGAGAAGGTTTCATGTCAGAATTTGGAGACTTCACAGATGAATGAACATCCTGCAGCAAACAATGAACATTTATAATTTAAAGTAATAATATAATAATAACTATTACATATAAGGCTAATTATAAATTGTTAAATATATGAAAATATTATGCATAAAAATATATTGACTCTTACATGAAGTTCATTTTGTAAACATCTTACAGGTTCAGTGACATGATTTGGAGGAGTTAATCCACTAAAATCTGGAGGGCTTGAAAGAGATTTTATTGAAGATTCCTCAGAGCTTACACTATATAGAGATCCTGATTTAAGTTGGGGAATACTATGTCTGAGAAGAAAATAAAATGGATATTACCAATAAAGTATATATATTCTAAAAAAGTTTCATGAAACATTTTATACAATTAATTCAAAATAAAGAAGATCAAATACTGCTTTTGCATTACCCAAGAAACATACAATACTGGTGTTCTGAACAGAGATCAGAAGAGCAATAACAATTCAAATCAAATGGCAAAGAAATTTCATGCATGCTAAAATAATCAATAATAATGTCAAAATCATAATGAATAATTCAATAATCAGTTTTAAGAATAAAATTGCACGATAAATTACCGAGCTTTTGAAGAAATCATTTCAGCCTTTTCATTTCCAAACAAAATTTTTGTTCTTTCAACATAATCCACATGTGTTCGAAATACCTAAGAGAGATTAAAATTGTATTTTCATTATTTACTGTGAAAAAGTATAAATAGTATATCAGTTTAAAAATTATAAGAATGTAAATACAATATGCAACAGATATAAAAGTTTACCTCTGTATATCGTTCATGAAGTTTTGCATATTCTTTTTTCATTTCTGCTTCTTTTTCTTCTAATCTAGCAGCTAGGTGTAAAATTCAATTATAGAATTTTCTTTATGATTAGATTTTTTTTTCATTAAATAAAAAAAAAAGTTGCATGTTTATTTTAAAGCAATTGTTCTTATTATAAATATCAACACCTAATAAAGCTTTAAAATTTTATCATGGCAATATGCATTCTCTATTCAAAAGATACAAATTTTATTTTAATAATAAAAAAAAAAAATTAGTACAATGTACCAAATTCATGAAAAATTGCTAATCCTAAAATCAGTTAGATACAAAACTTATATTAATGATCTTATTATTCAAAATTCATATTCTATCATGGTTGAAATTAGCAACAATAATTAAAAAATTTGAAAGACAATGGTTCACAGACAAAAAATTACTTTTCCAATCAGGAAGTGATAAATGGCATCTTCCTGGCAGGAAGAATAACACAACATATAGTGCTTCAAATCTAAATATCCAGACAAGAAGAACATTTTTTTAAAAGCTTTAAAAAATCTTTAAATGGTGATTTAGAAAGAGTAATAAAAAATAAAAGGCTACATGAAATATTCTCTATTAATAAAAAATATTACCAGAAAAAAAATATCATTTATTAGTTTTTCACTGATATTTGAGAATGGAATTCAAAAAATAGTTATGTATTAAAATTCTAATATAATTTCATAACATTCATGGGGTGCAACTATTATCACACATATTTTCAAATAAATAAATTTAAAAAAATCTTTTGTTTAGATTCATTAAAAAACATTTCATGTTTCCCTAAGCAAAAAGCTAAACTTACTTATAATTTCGATTTCTCACTTTAAAAATACTAATTAGCTTTGTTTAAAAATCATGAAGCTTAATTATTACAATCATCATATACTATATTTTTCTTTGTTAAAAATTAAAATTCAGAATGACCAATGAAATAATTTGTTGTAGTCAGTGGCTTTTTATAAAACCTGAGGCGGTAAGGGATGTGCGCAAAGGACAAACTCCACCGATTCACTGGTATTGTGGTGGTAACTTCATAAAAGTCAGATAACAACTTCCGGACACGAGTGTACACTTTTGTCTAGTGGCTATGTTACTCGGCTATGAACCCTAACGTTGCAAGTTCGAACCTCAACTTGCACAAACCCTTTAAATAAGAAATTAAAATTTGAAACAAGCAATTCAACAATTATTAGAATTAATGAATTATAGAAAGAAACGCATGGTTAATGACAAGTATCAAGATTTTTAAATTATATATTTTATGTATTATTAAAATTTATAATAACATAATATTGAGAAAAATGTCTTATTTCAAAACTTAATATGTATTTTTATTTAGAATGAGGAAGAGGGGGTCTTATTTCACAACCTATATTGCCAATAGATATTAATTTCTATGGGTTTGTCTACATTCTGCCATAGATGTATACAAGTAAATTATAAAAAGAATCTACAAATTCACAATTCTGGATATGAGAAAGTTGATGAATTCTAAATTCTGACATGCCTTACATAAGAGTCACAATCAAATCTTTTATATCTTAAATTTATTCAATAATTGGAAAATAACAATATTTATATATGTATAATAAAACAATTTGGCATACAAATTTTGCATCAATTTTCAAATCTAAAATGTAAAGAAATACATAATAATCAATACCATGATCTGCTGAATTTTTCGCTTTTATTTCAAGAATTCTAACTAGGGATTCTAAACTTTCCACTTTACTCTGCAACTCTCTTTTGTCTTCATCAACAGAATATTCTAATTCTAAAAGTTTCTGAAAGAAGAAAAAAAATCAGACTGTCCAATTGAAAATTAAATGAAAATAAATTAATGTTTTGCAATAAATTATGTACCTGTTCAGCTGATTTCCTCAACTGCTTTTCACGTTCAAATTGAGTAACTAATTGTTCATTATCTTCTCTTAATAATTCTAATTCGACTTCATGTTCTTGATTTTCAACAAATGAGAGATCAAGATGTTCTAGCACACTTATTACTAATGGCATCAATTGCTTAACAACATCTTCATCATACTTAGAAATCATCCTGGCGAATTCTTCATAAATATTATTTGCTAATGTTTGTACTTTATCGGACATCACATGGCATTCTTCGCCAGGTGAAACACCATAAACTGTTTCATGCATTAATGATGGATCTATCTCCATGGTCCACAACAGAATATTCTACCAAAGACAGGTATAAAACACTTATTTGCAAAGATTACTTTCACGTACACAAAGGATACTGAGCAAATGTTTACATTTTGATCATTGCATGTGAAATCTTAGAATCGGAAGTCCTTTTACATGATTCATATTTTTCTTGACTATAGTAAACAGATGTCAGCAATCGTAATTTAAAACTTGAATTAATGTCCAAAATAAAAACATTTTCGAGGATAAAAGAACCCCCAGCACTGCTGATGGAAACTACGGATTAAAAAAAACTGAAACGTAGTGAATTGAAATATTTATACCCTCCGCAATGTATTTTTAATCATAACACACCACACCATTGAAAAAGAAATCACACCTGACACTGTGACGTCATTTGACATAATAAAATTACATCCACGTTATAAAAACATTTTTTTCGAAATTTATTTTTAAATGTTACTAAAGACATTTTTAAATTTTACGGATGTATTTAATAGAATATTCATGGATGTGTATGTAAATAACCTTTTTAAATACATCCGTTTCCGAAACATTTCCAACCAGGAAAAAACTGAAAATATTAGTTTTGCTTGGAATGCACAAAAGCTATCTGACCCCAAAATTCTGTTTTCAAAAACTCAGGTACGGTATACATCATGGCTCAACTTCAATATCTAATATCCATATCCATATTTGTCCTTACTTAAATATTGTTGCCATGTGAGAAATTTACTACTTTATTCTTAACGATTGAAACTACTGATACTCTTACTTTCACTGTTGTTTTGATTTGTATGATAACCTGAATTTTAGTTTTGTTTTTTCAGCTGTGTACTTACTATGTGTTGATTTAATTTTTGGAAATTTTTATATTGTATTCTAAAAATAATGAAGTATTTACCAAAGAAACAATTTACTAATTTCTTAAAATGCAGGATTTTTGGACATTCCTCTCAATTTCGAATGTCATCAAATATTCGCATTGGCTGTGCCAGTGGATTTTGGGGAGATACTGCTATGTCTGGTGAGAATGTTTCTGAATATTCTCAGTATTAATTTATTTAAAACCAAATATATTTAAATAAAAATTCAATGCTATGTCTTGGAATTGAAGTATTTCTTTTTTTTTATTTCTTAGTTCCTGCTCTTGTTCATGGAGGTAAATTGGACTTCTTGGTATTTGATTATTTATCAGAAATTACGATGTCACTTTTAGCGAAAGCAAAAGAAAAGAATCCAGTAAGTAAATTATAGATTCCAAAATTATTCCGAGAATATTCTTTCATCGCTTTAAAATATTGCATTAATAAGAAAGAGTTTAATAAACTAAAAGAATTGACTAAGTAACAAATAATAACCTGCCATTCCCAACAATAACCTGTCAAGAAACCTGATTATAAAAAAAACATTTATTTAATTGTTGCTAATTCTTTAAACATTATGATTGAGTCCATTGTTGAACTATGAAAGGTTTTTCTGGTTTTCTTTTTAAATCCAATATTAAAAATTTATTGCATATATTCTTTAAACAAATCACTAGTTAATTTTTTAAAGATGAGAAAGATATATTTTATCTTTAGATTACATAATATGAAGAACAAATCAAATATCTTAATCATATGCCTTAAGTCATTTAAAACCAAATATATGTTGAAGGCATATGACAATCTTCTCAGGATCTTCATAGAGATAATGAGTTATGAATTGTAATGATGAGTTATTAAAGAAAATATAATACTAATTTTTATTGTAGGTACATTGAACTATAAAATGAATACTACTCACTCAAAATGTTAATTTTGTGTGTGTGGGTGGTGATAAGGGGTAATATGCTTTAGTATTAAAAGTACTGTGAAAAAAATAAAAACTCATGTTTTGTAATTACCAATTTTATTTTAGATGTTACCATTGTCTGACTTTTGGATTCTTTACTTCTAATGTTGATGTTCAGAATGAAGTTTGTATTCTAAAAATTGGAAGTAATATATTGGAAGTGTGCTACATTTCTTCTCTAAATGTTATTAGTTGATGTTTCATCTCTTTTCCATTCAGTTTTTTTTTTTTTTTTGTTTCTCCTATGGAAGCATAGAATAAATATAGGATCAAAAAGTAATTAAAGATAATAATTCCTTGGCTCATAATTAGTAAGTTTTGCATTTCTGATCAATCTTGATTATCTTAGAACTAAAGTTTTTGTAGTGACTGTATGTTCCTGTAGTTAAATGCATCTCAAACTGCAAAATTGGTAATTCTATTTTTTATTTCATCACTCATTAGCAATTCATTATGTAACTTTACTGTCTATTGAGTCTTTTCATTTTGGCTTATTTTCATATTTGAGACATGCATAAAATTCAAGCAGGTGATTGATCATGGGAAATATTTTTACTGAAAAATACTACAATAAAAATAGTCTTCTGAAATTTTTAATTCATTTTCTGATGTACATATTTAAGTCTTCAATTGATGTTTCAGATATATCCTTTTTTAAGCAAAGTTATGCAAATTAAATTGCATTCTCATTTTAATTTTCTTTACTGTATTTTAGATGCTTTGAGAGTTTCTAAATATGCTTACTTGTTGACACTTATAGAAATTTGCAAAGTAAGCTAATTAATGCATTTCATCTAAGCTGCCCATTTTATAGACACTTGATTTTTGTTTCTTTTCTTTTCCTCTCTTGTTTTGAGTTTTTATAATGCCTAGAGATACACTTTTATATACTCCATCTGTGATGTTTATGGCTGAAACTTAATCATGAATAATCAGTTTTTTACTTGTTAAGCAGGTATATTTCTCTTTTATTACTAAACTAAATGCCTTTTGTTGTTTCTTTAGTGTATTGTCTAATAAGTCAATATGTATACCTAAACACCTGAACAGATTTCAAATAGCTTATGTTATCCATTAACTGTTGTTGATGGTCAGCTGGTATGCCAAAATTATTGGTTGCATAACATTTCAGTTGAATATTTTGTAAGCAATTTAGTCTTGATGGCTTCCTCAGTAAGATATTTTTAAATTTCAAATATTAATAGTTATCTAACTTATATAATTTTAGAAGCTTTATACATTGTGCTATATGTCTCTCTAATTATTTGTTCATTTCACTTAAAGTTTGAATATTAGGCTTTAAAGGGAAGTGATTAAATTTCAACTGATCCAGTAACATATATATTTGCTGAATTGAAGAACATTTCCAAAATATATATAAGGATAGAAAGAAAAGTCACTCAACATTGATGTTTCATAGAATATATTTTATAATTTATGGAGAATTATTCAATAAATTCATAAAGTATAGTTAACATACTTGATCAAAAAAGCAAAGCATCATACTATCTCTCTTTAGTATAAAAGTGTTTAAAAATGAATGAATTTTGAAAAACTCATCATTGCTTTAGAATTAAAAGTATTATTCAATAAATTCATAAAAAAGTATTCTTAGCATACTTGAGCAAAAAAGCAAAGCATCAGGTAAGAAGAGAGATAGTATAAAAATGTTTAAAAATGAGTGAATTTTTTGAAAAACTCGTCATTGTTTTTGAAGTTAAACATTAACTGTATTTGCCTTATAATTCAAATTTTGCCTTAGAATTAAAAGTATATTTTAAAATGAAACATATTTAATATGGAAATATAAACCAAATCTTCCTAAGTTGATTGAAATTAAAGTATCATGATTTTGACAAATTTGTTTTCAAAATAATATACAAATTTCAAAAGCAGTATATATATATATTTCTTTATATAATTTGCAATATTTTGAAAATACTTTTATATCTATTACAGTATTTTTGGACTGATTTTTTTTTCATGATATGTATTTAAAGAATTTTAGAATTTGATTTTACTTTACAAATATTTAAATTGTGTTTTTAATACATTTTAAAAGAATTTTTTTGAAATTTGCACTTTAAATAAAATTAAACATTAATGAGTTATTAAGAGTGTGTTTCAATTAAAGATGTAAAGGTAGTAAATAATTCAAAATTCTTAAACTTTTCTTGCCAAGATATCATTTTCTTTTGCATGCAAGTTATTAATAGATTTTTTAAAAAAATGTTTAAATTCCTAATGGTTTTTAAATATTGGTTCATTTGTTCATTTACTAACACAGTTTGTAGTTAATCAAATTCTGGAACGAAAATATTTTTTTAAAACCAACATATGGAATTATAAAAAGAATACATTACATAATAAATTGTATGTTCTTTATTTCAATTAATCTTTATGTAATAGACTTCCTTCCTTGTTATGCTTGTTTTGACTGCTTTGAAAATATTTTTATTCATTTTTACTTTCTTCCGTAGGATCTGGGTTACACACCAGACTTTGTCCATTCTGCAATGGCTCCAAATTTGCAAGCTATTAAGGAAAAAAACATCCGAATTGTAGCTAATGCTGGTGGTATTAATCCCCATTCTTGTGCTGATGCTTTAAAAGCTGTTGCAAAAAAATTAAACATAGATTTGAAGATTGCTGTTATCACTGGTGATGATTTATTATCTCAGGTAAATTTCAAATCTGTATTTTTGTGTAAACTTCTAAACCTTCATTCAATAACTTAAATTATAATTCTGAAAAAATTTTCAAATAGTTTTATTGTATCAGTAATTTATATATACATACATATGGCTCATATTAAATCTAGAGTTACACACCATATCCAAACTTATATACATTATATAGAAGTTCAATAAGAGCACTTTAGACCACATTTTAGTCCTTTGTAGCTACAAAATAGATGGTAATTTCTTTGTTTTAAACTGTACAAAAAACTAATATAATTTTTATTTTATTTCATTTATTTACTTTTTTATATACTTTTTGGAGATTTAATCTGTTTATTGGAAACTGACATCATAATAAAAATTACTTCAAGATAATTGAACAATTAGATATAAGGAAACATTTATGCATGGTCAATTTTTACTACATGATTAAATTTAATTTGATGATTTGAAATTAAGTAGTAAACTAAGCAATGTCGTGGAATTTGTTTTCTAAAATTTTTGTATCTCAATTGCACAAGATTTTGTTCAACATTTTTTTAATATTATGTTATTGCATATAGAAAGTCATGAAAATATTGTATACATTGTATTTTAATTAACTGTTTTTACACATGATATTTATTTGCTGAAGAGGCTGATATTATTTGCTTTTTTATTAGATAAAAAGAAAGTTATAAACCTATACTGGTGATAAATTGTTTACCATTCTAAACAAAAAAGTTTTTAAGAAAGAATATTTTAATTAATTAATTTACTTATATTTTCAATATTATGAACTTAATTGAAACGTATCTCAAAGCAAATAGTTTATTGCAACCTGAATCTTTTTAAACAAAATTATAGTAAAATATTCTGCAGAATTTTATTTTCTAAATTCAGTTGAGATTTTATTATTAAAATATTTATTATTTTATTTTTGTATTTTATATATATGTAATGTTCTGTTGGGCAATTAGCAGGAAATGATTTCTTAAATCTTAAATTTGCTGAAATTAAACGATGAGAAACTTGGGAAAACTGGATATCCATGTAAAACAGAAATGAATTTATGCTTGAATTTATGTGGTTAGAAAATATTTAATTTTAATGTATAATAAACCTTTTATTTTGAACACTTTCCAATTTTTTATGCAATCCACTGTAATTTTCTCAAATTGTGAAAAGTAAAGCTGTAGCACTCCATTGGATTACACTTTATTATGATCCTTCCTAAAAATCCTAAATTAATTCATTATATTACCATCTAAAAACTTCGGAATATGTTGTTTCATACAAATATCTGATGTTTTAGGCATTTCTCTAGCAGAAAAAGGATATTACTTGTTAAAATGTTTTCAAGATGAAACTTCTTAAGATTTATCTTCATATTTTTTTCTATGTATATATATATATTAGCTGGAAAATATGAAGAATCTGAATATAAAAGATATGGATAAAGGTACAAGCTTACCTGCTGATGTGCACAGCATGAATGCTTATTTAGGGTAAGTGAGCATCTTTATTGTATTTTACATTCTCATATTCTAATATTGATTGTAGCATTTTATTCTACATTTAAGAAACAAAAAAAAAATCTTTAAGTTTGTCTAATATTCCATAATTTATAATTTTCTGAATGAAATATTGCAGAGACAATTATTTTATCATTTAAATATTAAGATAAAAGTTAATAATGCCTATATGTAACTACAAAACTTTTAATATTTATTTTACTTTCTGTCAGGTTAAATTGTTTGTTTCTGTAATTATGTTTAGGAATAATTTTTCTATCAATACATTCCTAATTTTATAATTGAAGAATAGCAAAATGTTGAGAATTAACAATCTTAAAGGGTTTTCATACAAAGTCTTGTGTTATGTAAACTTGATACTTCTGACCTTCTATAACTGAAAAATAAATATTTTAATAAATTCAATACTATATTGAAAAACATAAAACTAAATTGTGGCCCTCTACTAGCCAATCTGTTAATGCAGACTAAATGAAATTAGTGCTATTGATTATTTCATTTATAAGGCATTCATTCTATCTTGTTATGCCATTGAATTCTAAACATTTAAGTTTTATAAAATTTGCTGTGTATGAATATATATGTAAGTAAAAACAAAAGAACAAAATCACTAAAATATGCATATGTTCACATGTACTATGCAATACCTATTTATTGGATTTTTTTTAAATGTGTGAAATTTGTTAATATATATTGAAAAATATCATTTGAAAGTACTTTTATTTTAATTATTTATGCAATTACCCTAACTCATTCTAAATAGTACTTTATTTGAATAATATATTTAAATTGATTCATCATTTTGATAAATAATTAACTGCATGTATTTTTTCCTTTTGCTAAATTTTATTAAGTGCAATCATATGTTTTTATTTAATAGATTGATTATAATTTTAATTGTTTTTATTCTTTTATTCTAAATCTGTGTTCATTATTTAAGAGCGGGTCCAATTGCTAAAGCAATAGACTATGGAGCAGATGTTGTTATTACTGGTAGATGTGTTGATAGTGCTGTTGTACTTGGACCTTTAGTTAGCAAGGTATACACATATATTAAATTATTTCATGTCTTTATTAGTCTTTTTATATGTAGCTGAAAAAAAACATTCATCTTTTCTTTCAGTTCAAATGGAGTTTTCAAGATTTAGACAAGATAGCAATGGGAAGGTTAGAAAAATTTGAACCATCTTGTTATTTTTTATGTGAATTCTGTTCTCAGTTTATTTATTCCATATAACATGAAAAATTAAATTATAATGTATTAATCATTTATATAATTGTAAACATCTGTTTTTCTATAAATAATCACAGTTATTTATTAAAAAATTGAAATTTGTTTTTACAAATCAGATGTATATTTAAGAATTAGTTAATATGTATATATAGAGGCACAAAATATATTTAATTAAATGAAATATGTTGAAAAATTAAAAGCATGTTTTAAGTAGTTGTCTCTACTACTAAAAATAAAAGAGAATGCTTGTCACTCTGTATTAGCACTCTTCAAGCTAGATATTTTCACCTAGAGCCATGACATTTGACAGAAATAAACTTTGGAAAATAGCAATATCATCTTGGAGCAATTTTTATGAAAAATTTAATTAGAATTTTAATTAAGAATTCAGCAAGATTTTTTCATTTTTTCCCAAAAAAATATTTTCAAAAATAATTTTTATGACTTTTTTTCAAGCAATGGCTTTTTTTTTTCATAGTTTTTACCAATACTTAGCATTGTTTCAGAACAATTCAAATCATTTTTCATTGTTTCATTAAACATTTAATTGCCTAATTTTCTTCCATTAATGTTTTTGTTTATTATCTGCACAGTTACATATGGGATCAGATAATGAAATTAAAGTAACATGAAATAGCATGTGCAATTAAAAGATGAGTTTCTTGAAAAGTTGTATATTGAATGGCATTATAATGTCATAAGGTCCATTTTTATTAGGAATGTTCATACATAAAATAGGGATAATATGCAATAGGTGTAAGTATATATTAAAATTGCACAATTTTAATGTTTATCACAATTTGATGCTCTAAATATTTTAATTATGCATAAGCAATTTAATTCAAATTAAGTGTAGTCAATATTCCTTATGAATCAGCTAGTTGCCAAGTACCTAAATTGTATTGAATGATAAAAACTTAATATTTAATAACTATCATTAGAAAAATTAATTTTGCAACAAAAATAACTTTTTTAGGTAATAGCGCAAAAACATTATTCTAATAAATCTAGTCTATATTCCGCAAAAATTAAAATACAGTTTTAAACTAAGCACCATGTTTATTTTTATGGAGGAAAAAAACTACAGCGGCATTTTCTAATTTTTTTTTATTTTGCTGATAATTATAGAAATATAAAATAAATTTCATTTAATCATTATGAAAAAAAAGCAACTATTTGTATATTTTAAAAATCCATTGCATATAAAAATATACTGGGCATTCTTTAAAAACTATGCTTTAAAAAATTTACATTAAAATTTGAACTGTAAGATATCAATCCTGTTAAAACTTTCAAAACAATCTATTGTTCAAAAATTTGGTTGGTTTTAATATATTGTTATTGTTAGCCTGTATTGTAAAATTCAAGTTGTTGATCTTGGCCTTTGATTATACATCACCTGGTGTCAAAAAAAAAACATTTTTATCTCTTCTATCTTACTTCAGTGTATCTTGTATGTGGTTGGTTTTACAGAGTGGAAAATGTTAATTTAATCTGGAGTAAATTTGCTACAGCTTGAGTTTATAACTTGCTCTGTAACTGAAAAAGTTTTGCTTACACCTTTATATCAATGCAAAAATGAAGTGTAGGCTGTAAGTTTTTTTATTTAAAATATTTTAAAATTTATATTGTTAACAAGATATTATATTTTTACAGAATTCAAGACACTAAAATCGTCTTTTATTTTCAAAAATTATTAAAAGCACTTTCAAAATTAATTTACTTGTTGCTAATAATTTGCTGAATTATAAATATTTGGAAACTTTCAGCATTAAATAGGGCTGTAATAGCCTATTGATAGAGTCCAGACTTTTAGATCTGCCAATGATTGACACAAAAAGTTATTCCATTAAAGATTCACTATGTATGTAATCCTATTGTATATGCATGCTGAAATGATATCAAATTTCCTCAATAGATATTTTTGTATGCATCTCAAATGTCCTCACTTGACATGGAAAATTGGAGAGTATGTGATCAGGTGTCAAATTCAGTTGTTAATGTGTTTAAAATTCTTAGGTCTACTCATATGTCAGTCTCATTTGGCTACAAACTTTAGATGTTTATCTAACTAAATTGAATTTTTACCATGAAATATATACATTTGTATTTATAGTTTAGCTGGTCATTTGCTTGAATGTGGAGCCCAGTCAGCTGGTGGAATTCATACTGATTGGCATCTAATAAAAGATTGGTAAGTATTTAGAGCAAACAGTTAGTATGTTTCCAGTATGCATACAAAAATTATTTGTAAAATATGTTAATTCATTTTATCAATTTGCATATTATATTTTTAATAAAAATAAGCAAAAAATTTATTTCAAATATTAATAATTACATTATTTATTCATTGAAATAAATAGCCAGAAATAGCATACTGACCTATTTCTAATTAAATTTGAAATGTGAATTTAATCTTTCTGTGAACTTTGTTTTGTTGATCATGAAATTTTGAAAATATTAAATTTGTATATTTAATTCTTTATTACTATTTTCCCCTCCTCCAACTTTACCAAAACCATGAATTTATGAAGACTGCCCTATGAATCTAAAAGAAAGTTACTGATAAGAATAGAATGATTTGAAATGAATGAAATTACATTCCTTATGAAATACAATTCTTGGTGATTTGGGTATTTTATCTTCATATTCTGTTAAAGTTTTGTTTGTTTTATTTCTTTTCCCATTCAGTGAATGCCTTTTCTTTCTTTTTTTAAATATAAAACATGTTTCATTTATCATATAAAATTACATAAAAATCTTTATAGGCATAATATGGGTTTTCCAATAGCTGAATGTAAAGAAAATGGCGAATTCACTATTTCCAAACCACCCAATACTGGAGGAATTGTGACAGTGGGCACTGTTTCAGAACAGTTGGTTTATGAAATTGGAGATCCAGCCAATTATGCTTTGCCTGATGTGCTGTGTGATTTTACTAATGTCAAATTAACCCAAGTGGCTGGTAAGTTGAATATGAGTTATTATTTATTCTTTCCATTTCATATAAGTTTCTCATTAAATAATAATTGATCAAAGACCAGAAAATGTATGTATTTAAAATTAGACAAATTTTAGAAATATAATTGATGTTATTATCATTCTTGTAATTGGCTTTTGTAAAATTATAAATTATTATAAAAACTCAATAAAAAGTTATTTTAAAATTTGATTTTATATTAATTATTATTTTATTATAAATGTATGTGAAAATGCATAATACTTTTTTCAACTCATAAAATTGAAAGCATTTAAAATCTTGCTTGTTAATAAATACACTTGCAATGTGTGGAAATTTCACCTACAACTATATCTGTAATATGTTTTAAATTTGAATCTTATAGATTAAATTTATGACTAATTTTTTTTTTTTTTTTTTTTTTTTACTGAGTAAGATAAAATTGTTTTTTCAGTACTTTGAATTATAAAACAAAGATTTTTGTAGACTTATTTCATCAGTTGGTTAAAGAAAGATGTACATCATGTTAAATACTTGAATTAAAGCTTTATAACATATAAAATTTAGAAACTTTAATTTATAAGTGTATCCATTTGTTTATCTTTGTAGTTATTATTATTATTATTATCATTCCTTAGAAAATGTTGTCTCAGTTCAAGGTGCCAAAGGAAAACGTCCTTCTGATTACTATAAGGTAAAAATATAAGGGAAAAAATTATGAATATTTTTATAAAATCTTATTTGAATATAAATTAAATGCATAAACTGTAGACTGATGGTAAAGTTTTCCAAAATACTTTTGAGATGTCTGGAGTAGGGTCAATAATATAATTTTTTTTTATTTACATAAGAGTTATGTTATTGATCAAGTGTGCCCATATCAGTAACTCATAATTACTTTGGATTTATTAAGGAAAAAAAATCAATTTCTTTACTCTTTATCATAATCTATAAGAATTCATGCACTTCAGTGGGCTAAGATTTGTGGCAATTATGATTAATCTTTAGGAATTGAATTTTGTTTTTGTTTTTTAAATATATCAGGATTAATATTAAGCTTTATTTTGTAACATCCAAAATTTTTAAAAAGTGCCATCTACAAATGATCTGTTGAACATAATTTGTAAAAATATATATGTCATTAATTGTGAACTGAAGTATATTGTAACAATTATGATTATAATTAAGGCTGAACAATAACTGAATTTCATTATGTATTGTCCTAGTTAAATCGATATTTCTAGATATATCTTGATTTTATTATTTGCTTACTGTAATAATAAATTATAAATAACTTTTAGCATACTGACTTATTAGAATCTCTCCAAAAAAGAGGAATTCTCAATGACCTTGCTAATTTTCATTAGTCTGATATATATGTTTTCAATGTGATTTTAAAATCATTTGCATAGAAAATGTTGTAATAACATTTCATTGTAGCTATGTCTACATTTCTCAATATATCACAATATTTAATTTCTCAAATAAAATAATAATTTTTAAAATGTTACCTTCTTGAATATTTATTTAGAAAATTTCACTCTTTTTTATTTTTTACACATATACACACACAAAACTTTATGACTTTTACATGCTAAATTAAGTAGTTTTGATAAATGGTAAATTTTAAATCTAAAATGTCTTGAAAAATTAATTCAATATATGAATAAAATAATTTAAAAAAAAGAATTAGTGGCAAATTTAATTCAAATATGCAGTTGGAATTTGAACTGAATTTATAGATAAAATGATTACAACTAAAGAAGCTTGAACATAAAATTTCAGAAATTAGAAACGGTAATTGTGAAATGTAAATTAAATATCATGGAGTGTAAATACATTTATGGCAGAATATTTCAATGTGTTAAAAGTTTTAGAAAAACTTGCAATTCTAAAATACAATTCTTCAATTCATGGACAAATAAAAGAAAAATGCTCCTACACACATCATCATCAATATAAATCCATTGAAAAGATAGCCAACATCCAAACAAAATACTTATATTTCTGAACATTAATAATATTTACAGTTACTTTTTAACATTTAAGTATATTGTAGAAATGTAATTATAAAACTAAAAATTTTAATATTAAAAAATATTTTATAAAAGATAATTATAGATTGAAAATCTACCATTAAAAATAATTTGTATCATAAAAATAACAAAATATTTTGAATAATTGCAGGGGGGGGGGGGGACTTTTTTAAATTGTGAAGGAGTGTAAAAGAATTGGAACATATTATTTAATCTGGGTAAATATATTTATTTATTTGATCTGAGTAAGCATTTTTTTATAAGTGTAGAACCAGTTTTATTGCCATGCTAATTAAACAAAAAAGAAAATATTGGTAGGATTGATTTTGTGTGCTCTTGGAATATGTTTTAAAGTTCACTCTCGATTTTATAATAATTATCTTAATTTGCAACTTTTGTTCTCCCCATTTGCTTATAAGAAAGAGTCAATCAGTCACAAAAGTAATTTTATTATTAAAAAAGAATTATTTTAACAAAATAGTGCTGAATAGAATTTTCATTAAAATTGTTTGAATCAAATATTTCTTTTCCTATTTCTTTCACTATAAATATCAAATTATTATTTTATGGTTGAAATATTGAAAACTCTTTTAGGTTAGTGCAACTTATGGAGATGGTTTTAGAGCTACAGCTGTTTCTCCAGTTGTTGGACCTAGAGCTGCAGATAAAGCTCTCGTAACTGCCAAATCTATCATTCAAAGGTCTAAATAATTTCATTAAATTTATTATAAGAAAAACAATAAATCACGTTAAATTTACATTGACCTAATGAACTATTTGCAGATCTGAAAATGTTTTTAAACGCTTTGGCCTGGATGGATTCCGAAGGACCCATTTAGAAGTTCTAGGTGCTGAACAGAATTATGGGAAAAATGCAAGAAAAAAGGTATATAAATTAAAGTTTTTATTTACTATGGTTTCCTTTTCCTTTTAACATTCTTTATGCTTCTTGAACTACAAAAACTCTAATCCATTTTATGAATTGAAGCCTTTTTTTTTTCTCCACATCATCAAGAGTTTATAAGACGTAAAAAAATATTGAATAATTATTTTACTTCAAGCAAACAATTCAATTTTTGCAACTATTTACAAAAATAGATTTTATTCGTTATATCAATTACTAAATTTTAATAGAAATGGAATGTTTCTGGCAAAAATTCTGAATAATTTTTATTGATAAATATTAAAGGATCTAATAGAAAGGAAATTCTTGCTTTGTCATGAATTTAAGTTAGATTCATAAATTAAGAAATTCTAATATAGTAAAATGAGATAAATTTTATACGACTTTTTTTTCTGTCTTTAGGATACTCGAGAAGTAGTAATGTGGATAGCAGTTCATCATGATAAAAAAGAAGCCATATCTTTATTCTCTAGGGAAATTGCTGCTGCATCTACTGGTGGAGGTATAAAATTTTCTTTATCTTATTGAAGTTTTTATTTTTTCATAATTAAAATTTGCAAGTAATAAAGAAAATTAAAAAAAACTCTGCAAAGTAAATAGTTTTTAAGCATCTAATTACCGGTAATTTGAACATCTTATTATCTAAATTTAATATGCTTAAATTTTTAGTTGCCAATTTTAGATATGCATTTGTTGAAAGTGGAGCTCTGGAGCTTTTGAAATGTATGCTTAGCAGAAAGAGAAACACAAAAAAAAAATATACTGCAGTGCAAGAAAAATTAACAGTTTTGCAAGCTTTACAGTTACAGTTAATATAGGAGATAACAAATTAAAAAGATAGCTAAAGCATCCATGAAGAGTATATTGTACAATTTACTGTTATTAATTATTCAGAAGCTGTTCATGCAATTTCATTGCTTATAATTGACTTGAAACCTTCAAAGATGTAAGTTTGTCTTCCTATTCAAACACAAGTGACAATTTTAAGGAGGAGACTTAGATTCCACAAATGTTAAAAATACATTGGAATACCTAGGTACTTCAACAAACACAATTTTAGATGAAAATTTGATAAATAGACTTAGTATGTCAATCTTGTAGGCTGTTTCATCCACCTTTTATTAGAACTCCCCCTTCCCAGTGCCTTATTGTGGGAAAAAAAATATTACAAATTAAAGCAACTAGGAATTTTTACTTCAATTGCATGGTGCAAAGTTTAAATGATTTCAAGGTCTTTCTTTTTTAATTCATTACAAAAATATGTGAAGCAATTTATATGTTATAATGTCTCTTTTAGCTCCTGGTTTTACTACTTTAATTGGTGGACGTCCAAAAGCGTAAGTAAAATTTATTTCTAAATATATTTTTTTTTCTAATTAAAAAAATGATGAATAATTGCCATTTTAAATATTCAAAAACAGGTCTCCAATTCTCAAGCTATTTTCATTTTTGTACCCAAAGGACAAGATTCAGGTAAGTTACAATATTATTTGATTACAATTTTTAATTCAATATAGATTCTGTTTTAATTATTTTTCAATTTCTTTTAAGATACAAATAACATACGGCGGTAAAACAGAAACTTTTAAACCTGAAGTTGTAAAAGAAACTAGTACTATCCCAACACCAGAACCTAAAAAATCACCTCTTATTAAGGGCACTAATACATATCGTTTAGGAGATCTTGCTTATACTAGAAGTGGTGACAAAGGTGATACTTGTAATGTAGGTAAGTGTGCTGAAAATTGCTTTAGTGTAGCTTAATTGATTTAGAACAATATTAACAATAATTCTGAAAATAGTTTATTTGAAAAACCTTGACATTTCTCAAACAGCTCTTAATGCTGTTTATTATTAATAACTGTCTTATCAGAGGTTTTTTTTTTTGTGTTTGGAGTTAGACTTAATTTTGAGTTTCCATTTCAATTTAGTGAAAATTTCCACAATAAAAATTGATATATTTAGAATGTTTTCTGGTTTTTTTCAAAGTATTCAAAATTAATTAAAAAAATGGTGTTAGTCTAACTGTCAAAGTGACAAAGTAATGGTTAAGTGAGTTAATTAAATTGATAATTACGACATAAGTAGATCTTGTACTTATTAGGTTGTACAAGAAATTGTTTAATATTTTTATATTTATATAATAAGTTAGTCATAGAAATACTATTTATAAAAATTTCTCATATAGGATGAAAAAATAGTAATTTTTGTTCTCAGTTTGTATTTAACTTTTAAATAATCAGAAAGATATAAGCATTATAAATTAAACTTATGTTTTTATTGCATTTAATCTTATTAAATATTTTTCTTTCATAGGTGTTATAGCAAGGCATCCAGCATTTCTGCCATATATTGAAGATCAGTTGACTGAAACAACCGTTGCTAATTATTTTGATCATCTCTTCAGCTCTGAAAAAGGAGTTGTTGAAAGGTTTGCAAAAATATTAATTCTCATTTTATTATTACAGCTTTAAAAAGATTTTAAATTAAAACTAATTATTGTTATATATACATGACTGAATAACTTGGCAATGCATCTGCATTAAAGCTTGAGATTTGTTTAAAATGTTGAGCATAATAAATTTTATATTGAATTCAATATATTTTATCTAAACAAAATATCTTGGAATATTATCAATATACCAGCTACAAATGCAAATATATCTGGATTTAATAATAAGTTAATTTATATTGCTTATAATTGTTTGTTGCATGTAAACAAATTCACAGAATGATTATAACATTCATAAAAAAAAATTTTCAATAGAATTTCGAATTTTAATCAGATGAAATAATGTTTATGAAGTCATCTTCAATTAATTGAGTCTTGTGATACTTAGGAAATATTAGAAATTGGAATTTACTGCAACAACAATTTGAGACTTTTCAGTAATTATCTGTATTTTTACAGAGAACAAAAAGAAAAAGAAAATACAAGGGTGATTTCAGATTTTGAGTAAAAATATAAAATTTGTATATGTAGCATGACATCTAAAAATCATAGATTTCTTGTTCTGGAATTTACTGGAGGATAATGAATTCATAAAGTGATTTTTATGATTCAGCTAATATTTTTTATTTCATAGTTAGATGTGGTCACATTACTGATTGACTATAATTTCTTTGAACATTTAAACACATATTTCACCTTATAGTGGTAAAAAAAAAAATACTAATTAAAATTTCTTACAGATATTCACTGCCTGGAATACATGCTCTGAATTTTGTAATGAAAGAAGCCCTGGGAGGTGGAGGTGTTGCCTCTTTAAGAAGTGATCCTCAGGTAGTTTTACTCTTAAATGAAATATATTTCCAAAACTCATTTTATAAATAATTACATACACCTGTGTTATTTGAGTTTATTGGCACAATAATAAAATGTCTTCATTTTTATTTTGTTAGGGCAAAGCATGCGGACAAATGTTGACTGATTTTGAGCTTCACAATATGCCAAATATTGAGACACTGAAAAAATAAAAACTGCCAAGTTTGATCAAATATTAGCTATTTACAATTGTTACTGCAATGTAAAAATAAATATATTTTTATATGTTGTTTAGAATGGTACATGTTTTTTTATTTTATGGAAATACTTTATATCATGCCTTCCCTGAGGAAAATGAGTTTTTATTAAGAAATCATTCTTGATACAATGAAATGCAGGTTTATGAATTTACTTACACAAACCAGTTTCTGCCATTTAATGTGAACAAATAGATAAATGTCACTATGAAAATATTTGGAATTAAATTATAAAAAAAAACACAAAATTTCTATCAAACAAATTATTTTTTTCATTAACTTCAGTTCAAAAATATATTCATAGAATGTGTATTTCAAGAAACAACATATCTGTAATATGCATCTAACATTTAATACAGATAAATGCTTATATTTATAGAGATTCTGCTAAGGAAATTAAAGTGTTATGTTATTAATTAGTGGATTAAAAACATTTTCAAAAACTATTTAATTTATATCAGAATGCTTTTGTTTTAATAATGGTGAAACATTTAAAAGAAGACCATTTTTATGAATGATTTGTTATAAAACATGAATTACAAAAAATCTGTTTTAAAATATTGCTTTTGTTATACATAGACTAGAATTAAAATATTACCCTTTTGGCAGAGTATTGTACATAATTGGCAAGATCTTGATAAGATGTATAAAAAGAATATTTACAACTGTCAATTATATTTAAACATTTTTGTTGAATAGTCTTATAAACTTTCTGACAGACAAAGAAAATGCCATTTAACTATAGCTTATTGTTACATACTGAGAAAATTTAAACATTTTTATGAAACTTTCAAAGTTGAATATGAATAAGACTTTGATCAAAGACAGAGTAATGGTTTGTTAAATTTTGAAGGCTGTCAGGTTATTTAAAAGACAATTCAATTTTAATTCCATTCAATATAAAACATTTGATATTTTTGTAAACTTTTTTTATGTATCACAGAATTATCTGGCCAAATCTATCTGGAACTTTTAGTGTCACAAAGCCTACATAGGAACATGACTAAACAGATAAGATATAGATTCTCCATTATGAGTGCGACGAATGGCTTCAGCAAGGATCATTGATATGTCAATACACTGAAAGTAAAAAATTAATTCTTTAAACAAAAACATTCTATTAAATAATGTAATTATATAATTTTAAAATAGAAATGAATTTAAACCTAATAATTACTCTTTCTTATTAAAGAACAAAAATTTCAGACTTCAATTAAGCCTCTTGAATTTTTTTTTAGGAATTTTCATCTTTGCTTCTACTTTCCATTATTTAAACATTCCTGGAGACTGCAGGGTTGTTTTTTTCCTTCTATTAATTTTAATATGAAATTTTAAAAGTATTTTTTGTTGCTATTATTATTAATTGCTTGTAATACATTTATTTTGTATTATAATTGTCAATCGCCTTTATAATTCACAACAGTATAAAAATGAAGTACCTGGATTTTACTACATTCTGCCATATGCTTGTCTTGAGGTATACTATTAGTAACAACTACTGCCTCGAAGACAGCATTATTTATTCGAGATATAGCAGATCCTGAGAATATGCCATGAGTCAATATAGCATAAACTTTCTGAGCACCAGCTTCTAGTAATCTAAAAAAAAAAAAGACTTGATTCATAACTTTATATTAAAATTTAAATCTCAAATTAAATATAAGGGGAAATGTATTTTGATATAAACAATGTTTTTGAAATTTCTCCAATATACAGGCTTCAAAGTAAGTAACACTGCAACATTACCTGTCGGCTGCATGGCATATTGTTCCACAGGTATCAGCCATGTCATCTACAAGTATTGCAATACGATCTTTAACATCTCCCACTAAAACCATTGAAGAAACTTCATTTGCTTTTTTTCTCTCTTTATGGATCAAAGCAAATTCAACATTCAAATGATCTGCTAAAGCTGTTACTCTAAATAAATAAATAAAAAACATACATTCACATGTTTGATTAATATAAGAAGAGAATTGTTGAGCAATATGAAGAAAATGCTACTTTGCATTATTATATAAGAATGGATATGAAAGTAGTAGTTAAATGCAACTTATATTTTTGGATTATCATAAAAGTTTAAGCTATAATTTTTTAATTATAAGAATTAATAATTTTTTAAATGATGCACATAAAAATGATAATAAGTTGATCTGAAAAATTTATGTATGGATTTCAGAGTTAGTGATATTCTAATGAATTTCTACAATCTAAGGATTTTTTATTATTTTTAGTTTCTTTACAACTTAAACTAAAAACTTTAAAAGGATAAAGAAATGTTCTGTATTCATTACAAAATCTTGAAATGACTAATGGCAATATTCATTTAGTGACTCAAACTCTGATGTGTACAGTTTTTCTACTTAGAAATATATTGCAATAATAAATGAAGAATGAAGGAAAATTCATAAGTAATTTCCTTAAAGCATATTTAATTAAAATAAAAGTACCATATACCTTTTGGCACCACCAGCATCAGGAGATACAATAATACAGTTTCTCCATTCAGGTATATTTTCTTTTATCCATTTTAAAACAGCAGGTTCTGCATACAAGTTATCAACAGGAATATCAAAAAATCCCTTTAAATTAAAAAAGAATATATAAACAAAGTAGATTTTTTTTGTCTGATTTCAGTTAAGTTATTTTTAAATTTAGCAAACTGAATATTAAAATAAAAAAATTCATTACTGGGTTCAATTACATAAAAATTTTAAGAGGAGGCAGTCACTGAAATTGTCTAGAAACATCCAAAATAAAGAAATTCAGAACTTCATAATCAATATATTAAATTATTTATAATAATTTATTTATAATTATTTAATATTAAATTATTTAAATATTTCTTATAAACATACTAGAAAAATGGGTTTCTAAAATGAAAACAGTTGCAAAATGTGTTTATTTTGCAATGCTAAACACATTTAATATAAAGTTATCTTCTTTTACTATACAGTCACAACCAAAAAAAAAAATTATTGCAAATATCTTTAAAAAATATTTTTTATATTTAAATTTTAACACCTACCTGAATTTGAGAAGCATGCAGATCCATTGTAATTATGTGATCTGCTCCAGATACAGATAACATATTGGCAACAAGTTTTGCAGAAATTGGAGCTCGGCTCTATAGAATATGGGGAAAGAAACCTAACATGTAATTTAGGAAGACAGAAACAACTGTGTCATCATTATTTTATAAATTTGAATTGCTCAGTAGCTAAGACATGTTTTAAATATGTAATAATAATGATAAGGGCACTTTAATCTGAAAAGAATTATAATTGTATTTTGTTAAAAAAAAAATACAATTCAAATGCATATATTAAAATGCACGCATGCATATTTCTTCATTACTCTGATAGAAACTGTTTACAACTAAATAAGCTATTGTATTTAGTGCTTTTCACACATTTTGGTAATTGTAATGCAAACAAAAAAATGACAAGTTCAGTAAACATTTATGCTTTACAACAGTTTTTTTTTTTTTCCATGGAAAACTTTTGTAAGTAACTTTGTAAGTAAACTTTGAATACAAAAAGAATGAAATAATTGTTCATAAAATAGCATCAGGCAGAAAATATGAACACTTACATAATTTCTAATTTGACAAATCACACATTATTAAATGCAAAATTTAGACTTAAATTTCACAAGAATAGTCACCTAAAAGGATATTTTTAAAAAAATAAAATGCTTCTGCTTACTTAAAGTATTTAAAAACCTTGACATATTAATTAAAATCAGAATTACGTAAAAATCCCAATAATTCAATTGATAAAACAATACTTAAAATGGAATGGATTCTTATAGCTTAATATTAATTTTTTAACATGCTTATTTTTTATTCCCAAACAAAGGGGAAAAAAACAAGAAAAATTTGTATTAGTTATAGTCACATATATCAGCTACATTATTACATTAATTAATCAAAAATAATATTTATTACTAGTAGATAATAATAACAAGTAAGTATGACAACTCTGTTTTAATTTTCAAAAATCCGTCTTGCAGACATAAACTTTTAAATAGTAACATATTTTTTAAAAAATTATTTTAAGTATTACTTGAAATTCTATAATACTTTTTGGCTCCTCTTTCCTTTTTTTCCCCCGTATTTTAATGATCAAGACAAATAATTTTATTTATTTAAAATAAAATTTTACAAAAATGTTAAAATACATTTGAAAAAAGATATAGTTTTAAAAAGCTTGTTCTCATATCACATGAAGTACTGTACTGAATATACTATGAAGAAATTCTTTCCTTATTTCTTATTTATCAATGCCCAAATCAATTTAAAACAAATTTTAACAAACTTCTTTCAAATTATGTTTAAAATCTCAAGATAACTGTGAAGTAACATTAAATCCCCCATCCCCCAAGAAAAACCTTTTTTGAAGAAAAATAATTGAAAAAAGGTAGAAAATTATTTTTATAAAACTTTTTCCTAGATTAAGACATCTAAAATATACTGAGATATCAAGAAATAGTGATTAATTTCAATTTCCTTGCTTCATCATGAAAATATATCAAAATGAGGGGAAAATCAAAATTTAAAGTACCTATTATGAGTTTGAATTTGACATCATAGCTCTAACAATTGTAAGAATCAATTTTCATGTCATGAAAATTTTCAAAAATAAAATAGTATTTCACACAGTAAATTAAATTTTAAAAAAAAGAATAAGTGTAGATTTTTTACTAACTTATATCAGATAAATATTATGCATCAGAAAATATTATCCTCAATAACAAAATAAAGTTAAAATGAATAAAAATACTGAATCATTAATGTATTAATTTTGTTAACTACAATGGAACTTACGGTTACAAATAAATTTCCAAAATTAAACATTTCTTCAAATGAAAGAAAGAAATTCAGTTTCAGAATCATACTTATGCTTCAAATAACATTTGTAAATCAAATGAAGGAGCAGTGCACAAATTTTAACAAGTCATGAACAGATTATGTCAAACAAGAAAAATCAATTACAACATAGCAAATATTAATATGAAACGCAAAAATAGTTATACTTCATATTAATAATCTACTTGTCATCCAATCAAATTTATAAAGATATGAATATTTTCAGAATAAATTTAATAAATAATTAATTTTTTTAAGTATTTTATAATCGAAATCAGCAAAAGATGAAGAAAGAACTTTATTTATTAAAGAGCAAGCAATGAAGTATTAATAAGCTTGGTTAAATAAACAAATATTTATTTTTGATTAATTAACTTTCAGCAAAGTAACACAAAGCACAGAAAACCATTTAAAGATTTCAAAAACTTAATAAAAATAAGCATATGTCATTTCTGCAAAATTATACTTATCTGTAATAAAAAAAACATAATGCTTGATTCTCTTAGCAAATGACTGGTATGATTAAGAAAATGAAGTTATTTTAACCTCTATTATTTATATTTTGGGAAGTTTCACTACATATCACCAAATAGGAACATAACTATGAAATATAATATTTTACATTTATTATTAATTTAAGTTCATATTTTTATTTAAAGAATATTTATGAATTCCACTGTTTCTAAATACTAAAAGTATATATATATATATAATTCATTGATTGATGAAATTTATTTTCCAGACCTATAGAAATTTTATGTCAACAACAGCTCTCAATTCTGCAGAGAAGGGAAATACAATCTTTTTAGTTAATTTGCAGTCTTGTACTTATCTTTTCTGTATTGCAGTGCTACAGTAAACTCTCTTTTATATCATTGAATGAAATTTAGATCTATAATAGTTTTTATGTCAACAGATCATCAACCCTTTATGTTTTAGGCTGATGATTTTATGCAAAGACTTTTGGCATGTGTGTCATAATGTTTCATGGATGAAGATGAAATAAATTTTTTCCATACCAATGGATAAAGTTTACTTTTTTATTTGCAGTAATTTTTATATCGACTTTTTTGTATTCTGCATGGAAGGGAAATGTAATTCATTAAGTTTAGATTCACACATTAAATGGGATCTAAGATTCTCTGTATCACTAATTTCTTTTTAAAAATATTCATTCCTTATGTGTGTCTCAGAGCTGTATGGTTGAGTTCAATGGATGAGAACCTATCAGGAATTATTTAATAATCTTAGTCCATTTTATTTCAATGTAATTATGTGGAGACTATGCTTTATTATTGCGTATAAACTATTAATTATATAATATTTATAATGAAACAAAAAATATAGAAATTTAATAAATTAAATGAAAGATTTTTAATGTATTACTACATTTAGAATTACAATAAACTGAAATGTTTATAAAATTTTGTCAAAGATAATAAAATCTATCATTCACATGCAAAAAAGGAGGGAAATCAACTGAAATAACATGCCCCTAAAACTAACCTACAAAAATAATTTTAGCAAATTTATAAAAAGCTAATGGAAAATGATAAAAAAAAAAAAAAAAGGAAAGTTCAGCAAACAAGAATTCAATCATGCTCCATACCATATCTTTTCGGTCCTGTCAAAAGAAAGAGGCAAATGAAAATAAGAACGAAATGAAAAAGAAATATAAAATTCTTTCATGAATAGCCAACCAGAAAACATATAAAAATTCTGTAACATGCCTTAGAAATTACAAATATTTCACATTCAATACAGACAAAAAGTTTTGATGCACAGAACAGGAGAAGCATAGATATTAGACACAATAAGGATAAAAAATCAAAAAAAAAAAAATCTTTACCTTATCTTTCTTATCTTGACGTGCATAAGGGAAAAGTGGGATAACTGCAGTTACTCTTGATGCAGATGCTATTTTACAGGCATTAATCATAATCAGTAATTCCATTAAATTGTCATTGACCTCACCACAGCCACTTTGGATAATATAAACATCTTCACCACGAACAGATTCTTTAATTTCTACACTGAGTAAGAAACTTATTAGTCTAATAATGATGCTTATAAAAATTTTAACATTATATTATAATAAAAATTATTGTAATGTATATTAGAAAAAATTATTTATATATTTTTTTTTAATTAATGCATCCAGAAGGTCTACCAGCCTGTCAGTTTTTCTCACTTGTAAAAACTGAAAACATCAAGATTAGCAGAAACTGAAAAGAACATCTCTATTATAGAATGACCTATGCAATGAGCCTATCCAACACCAGACATTGCAAAATCTCGGCATAAAAAAAGAGATTATTAATCAATAAGCCATATGAAACAATAACTCTGATCACTTTTGTGCCCTATTTTCATGATCATTGCCCCTTTCGCAAGTGGGAATATTTATAAGTATTTTATATAATAATTTATAGGCTTTTTTTATGAAAAAAGTCTGATTTCAGGAATATTATTTCAATTAAAAAATTATCCAAAGCAGAATAAAATATATTGGAAATGTAAAAATAAATTTATATGTAAGAGAATGTAAAAAGCTTTATTAATATTTAATATCCAGACACAATATGGTTGTCCTTAACACTTGAGTATCAATATCAATGCATTTTTTTTTTTCACTCTTAGAAAAATAAGTATTGGCATTGCATTTGCAGCTTTCAAGAGAAATCTTGTGAAAACTAAGTTACAAAACATTTTTCAGTTTGGCTACAATAAACACTTAAAAATGTTAACTTCTCTCGCAACACATCGACGGACCATATTATTTTCTCCTCACACCACATTCATGTTGTTAACTATCGTTATTATATAACTTCTCAAAATAACCACACCATTTTAGACACACACATTTATTTCTTTGTTGCAATTCGTTCAGGTAACTTCGGAGCCAATTTTTCCAAATTTGTTGCACTAATTTAGTAACTCTTTGCCATTTTTTAAGTTGATGTTCCTTAAAACTGGTTAAATCAGGTTTGGTAATCGAATTCATTGGTCTATTTATCAAGAAATGAGCAGGTGTCAAAACTCCAAAATCATCTGCATTGGCTGATAATGGGTAGAGTGGGCGAGAATTCAAGATTGACTCTATTTGGATTGTTAATGTTAGAAATTCCTCAAAAGTTAAATTAGCTCCCCTCAAAACTTTAATGAAATGAAATTTGAACAATTTGAAAAAATTGGGTTTAAGAATTAATTGTTAGGCTAAGATTAAGTTGCTAAAGGATTTAAATTAAATTTGAGGTTGTAGTAAAGTAGATCAAGCTATCTCAAATCAGAATGGTTTGATATAGAAGGACCATTTTGCAACTGCATTTAGATATGTATATTTCTCTTCATTGTAAGTGAAAAATGTTGGCCAATTGAAGACTGAGTTAGGATGGCATTTAAGTTTAAAAAAGACATGTTGACTGGACTAGAATAACATTAGTTTAAAAAAAAGCTTATAAACAATTTTTGGATGTGATATGAAAATTATTAGATCACATCCAAAAGCTGTTTTCATTTATCACATCCAAAACATTTCTCATGCACCATAACACATTCATTTTGATGAAAAATCATAAAAAATTTGTTAAAATCATATTTAATTGCTTAGTGTCAAAACCATATTTAATTTTTTAATGTTAAAATCATATAAAGAAAAAATATTGTAATCTTGAAAAAAATCCATTGTCAAGTTTTTGAGATGATTTTGACGATATGATTGCAACCTACCAGTGAAAATATTTTTGGGATTATATCTTTTTATTGCTAGGTCTATCTGCAAATAAGATAATTCACAAATATATTGAGCTGGAAGGGTGAAACTTGTTATGTAATCTTAAAATAAAATCTGCATTTTTCCCCCACTAAGGCACATGTGCCTAAAGGAAGCATGTTTACCTTTCCCAGGAAAATACAATAACTAAAAAATTAAAAGAACTAAATGAATAATATTCTATACATAGTTTTATCATTAGAACTGTAGGTGCAAATAAATAAAAAAAAATTTAATCAAAGGAGTAACCATCTATCAATCAATATATTCATATGCAAGTAATTTAGATAAAAAAAAATTTGTGGTCTGCAGATTATATAAATGTATCTAATTTTGCATTCAACTACTAAAAAAAAAGTGCCCAAATGCATATTGAGTTCTTTTAATCATATTATAATGCACAAAAAATGATATAGTGTGTTACTATATGTAAAAGCTGGGGGTAGGGATTTCCACCTACAAGTTTTAATAACTCCCATGGTCATTTTAGAGATGCAGGATTTCAAAGAAATGAAAACATAGTTTTATATAATGTTAGTATACAAGTGAAGATGATCAATGATAAAGCACATTTAACAGAAATAAATGTGTAAAAATCTTAAAAGTTTCCATTCTGTCTTTAATAACTATTTTATCTTATAGGATAACATAAATTATAAATTTAGAGGTTCAACCAAAAGAAAATTCAATAGGGTTCCACAAAATTTAAAAGTGCTTATAGTAGTATAAATAAGTTAATGAATAAGCAAATTTATCATTTTTGTATAAAGTTTTTTTTTTTCAATCAAACTTGCATATACAACTTGTATAATGCTTCAGCCATGTAGATTATTTTCTTAAATTAAGTAGAATATAAATTTGAAAACTTTGTAGAAAAAATTATTATTTAATAAATTTGACATATTCCTTGCACAAATGAAACCTGTTTCTATATTAGAATAGGAAAGAATCAAGTACAATCTAACTAATAAATGTTAAGAAACATTTGCCATTCATATAATTCATAGTTTTTTCACAATTTACTCTCATTTTTTTCTTTCAATTTTTTTTTCCCTTTTAATTTTATAACAATAGATATTGAGACTTTCAAGAAGTATATCCTTCAATTCTTAAGTAAGATTTTCTGATATATGTGTGGAAAAAAAAAAAAAAAACCTTCCAGATTAGGTGTATTTTTTAAGCACAGGAAATTAAACTGAAAAATTTGGCATATAATATTTCAGAGAAAAAACTTAGCCTTCTGTAATACAATGTTGCAGCTGTTTAAATAAATTGCTTTTGATCATTCTAATTTGATATGTAAAATTTAGTGATACAATTATTCATTTTCAGTGGAAAAAATATCAAACTGTGAAAATACGAGATGTACATTTATGAACTAAATGCCTACATTATATATCTCCAATAATAATGATACTCAAAAGAAATTCCATATTTTCAACATAAATTCAAACTTTACATCAAGTTCGTTTAATTTTTAATACTAACATAAACTTCAAAAAATTAATGAAGAAAGCTGAAATTTATAATTATATATTTTATTTTACTCGATAATCCTCTTAATTTACTTGGGTTATTTGCCAAGAATGTAAACTTACCACGTTTCTTTATTGCTAAATTTTTTCAACTCTGCTTTACCAAGATTAATACCCAAACAATCAACGACCTTCTTGGCCAATTCTGGGTGAGAAGAGCCACTGAAAACTTTAATATTTGGCATAATGATAAATTGTAACTCAAATAAATTCAATTGCTATAAGTGATTTAATAAAGATCTTTTGAAATAATTTATTGAATTATGAT
>JAPMOR010092900.1:0-35977 GCA_026543865.1 Argiope aurantia
ATATATATAGTAAATTGAACGAAACGATCTAAACAATATAAGTTTGGTATGACTATCAAAATTTGAAGATTAAAAATGTTTTGTTTGAGAATCCTTTAAGAGACCAGTTACTTAAAATATTTAATTGAAAATTGTAGCGAGCGGTAATACTGGCGAACCGGCTGGTCGCCAAAGGCGGCTAGTAGTAAATAAAGTGCATCAGGATCTAAGAAATCAAACCGATGAATAAAGAGTGATCCAAAATTAAACCAAGATTTGAATTCGCCACCATTCGTGCAATAAAGTATTGGCGACCCTATTAAAAAACCATTTGACAGTTGAATAGTTGAAGGTTAATAAAAATGGAGCATTACAAGATAGAACAACTTGTTAACACAAGATTTTAATTAAATAAAAAACACAGTTTTTTTCATTAATTTGCTATATTTTTATTGAATTGCAAAGTTCACAGAATAGGGTTATGTATGAATTAAAATTAACAAATAGGGCAAATGGTCTCCACAGCTTTATTGGCACATAGGCACTCTTTTGACGAAAATTTTCATGACCATTTTGCATAAATGTGACTGAATTTTGTTGATGCAGCATTGAATTTCCTCCCTCAATTTACACTTGCTTGTGGGCTTGTTGGCAGAGACATTTTAATAACCCCAGAGAAATAAATCCAATAGTGTTAAATCACACGATCTAGGGGTCCAATTCTCCACTTTTCGAAATGTGACCTGCAAAACTTTCATTATTTCTGAAACACTGTTCAAAAATGAAAATACGTTGTTCTAACGTGTAACGCTCTATTTTTACTAACTCGAAACTATCAGCTGACAAATGTTTTTTAATAGAGGGGCAACACTTTACTGCACGAATGGTGGGTGGCAAATTCAAATCTTTCGTTAATTTCGGAACAACCTTTAAAAACACCGGATTGAAGGAATGGTTGAGAATTTCATAGTCTAATATATAAAATGATTAGTCATTCTTGGAATGTATTTGGATAATCAGGAGTAATGGGTTGTGCAATTTAAATTAAATCCATTATGCATACTTGGAGTTTATAATTCTTTCAATGAAAGTTTCAATGAATGCAAAAGAGTTTCCTAAAGAAGTCATGCCTCGTCGTGCCTTTAATAATTTGTCTGAGAAATCTATTGCAAATTGCATGTTGTCTTTAGTGGCAAAAAGTTTCATTTTCTAATTTCTCACATAATCAGCAGATCATTAATCGTTCTTTTTTCAGATTTCTATGGTGTAATAAAAACAAGCGTTTAAAGTTCTTATGAAACAACGAAAGTGATTTGAATTTTATTACAGTAATGAAATCAGTTACGTTTTAGAGCAATTTTATTACAGCTGAAAATCATGCAAAAAATACTTGAAAAATAATTAAAATTAAGAAAAGGAACAATTTATATTAGTATAATTAAAAGCGCGATTGTCAAAACTATAAAATGGTATAAAAACCAAATTTTCGCTATAATATTTGAGAAAGATATGGCGAAAAAGGACAAAGATTTCATTTAATTTTTAATTAAATGAAAGTAAAAAAAAATATTCAAAATACACATCTCACCTTTTCTGCGAATCTACTTATATTATCATCGATTCGTTTTTTCTTTTAAAACCATTTAAATTTTAAATTATCTTTCTCTGTACTAAAAGTAAATTCAAAAATCTCTTATTATTTTATTGAAATCATCTATCAAATGTATTTTATTTAATCCCACACACGGAATAAATCATTGTTTCAAAATGCACATTCGAAAGGTTCATAAAATCCAGCTATAGAAAATTACGAATATCAAACGAGCTACGAAACCTTAAGACTTGGTGCGTGCTTAGCTACCGATCAATACAGAAACGAAAATAACCGGTGAAGCCAATAAAAGGGAATTTCAGCAATGTGTGCGTGAAATACTGAATGGATCTATATTTCATAAACCAGCATAATCATCCAGGCACAAGAATTTTTATTAATATAATATTCTCACCATGAAATTTCTATGACGATGATATATTGACCTGTCAGTATTCTGTTTTATTCAATATTACCGCCATGAAAGATTTAGAGAAAAATTTTCTTTCACTTTTTGCTTGCATAAAGATATGCATTATGGATTTAGATAATAAAGATTAAACTGGAGGCTTTTAACGTATTTTTTATGTATGACTTAATTTTATATAACGGTTTTAATTGCATCCCTCTTTTACGTCTTTTGTTGGGGACGCACTTTTCCAAATAATTGAAATCTTTTAAATCTATACTTATATATAAAGCTCAATGTGTGTGTGTTGGCGCTCTGCAGAAAAGACCGTTTGACCTACAGCTACCAAATTTGGTACATGTATACCTTGGAGGTCGGGAATGTGCACCTGGGATTCCTTTTTTTTTGAATTTTTAATTAGAATTTTAACTATTAATTAAAAATTAACTTTCCCGCCAAAAAATCTTTTCATTTTCCCCAACGCCAAATGAGTAAGGCTTCAGTTTTTTCCCCCAACAGTAATGAGGCTAGGGTTAACATTTTTCGGCCGATTATTTCAAACGATTCTGTTTATTTTCTTAATGTTTTATGCACTTAAAATGAAACATTGTTAATTAATCGATTTTTCAGATTCATTCTGAAGTACTTTTGAATTAAAATAGCACAGAATATAGGAATTTAAAAATTTCTAATCTGCATGGCGTAGAAAAATTCACGCGTTTGCGTTACCGTAACTGGCGTTGAAAATTCACGCATGCGCACTGTGTTCTGATTGTTGACAATATTATCAACGGATGATTCTTGATTTAAATTATTTTTAGGTTAATTGCATGCTTTTGTAATTAAATTGTATTTATGTTAGTTATATATTTTTTGTATATGCTTATAGTTTTAATTACATCTTTTTTTAAGTAGTTTTTTTAAACCTGTTTTCCACCGATTATTTTAAACGATTCATTTTATTTTCTTAGTGTTTGATGCATTTAAAATTAAACATTGCTCATTAATTGATCTGTTCACGATGAAAATTTTGTTGAGAAATTCATGAGATATAACATAAATTAACAAAGATAATATTTAGTGTGCATAAAGTTTAAACACTCAGTGACTCTGTTATCAGTAATCATATTATAAAAAAATGCTTTGTTTCAGTAAAAAATATTATTATATTAATTGTAGATTCATTCTTTCCACTTTAATTTAAAGCATAAATTCTACGAGAGCTAACAGAAAATTAGAGAGATACATATTACGTTATGGCTGAAGGCCTTTATAATATTATGAGTGAATTATATGACTATCAAAATGTGAAGTTTAAAAATATTTTGATGAAGAATCTATTAAAGTAGAAATTGCGTAAAATATTCAATTATTAAAATTTAAACGAACATTAAGATTGGCGAACCGGCTGGTCGCCAAAGGCGGCTAGTAATTAATAAAAGTAATTTTGCATATTTTAATCCCACTTGTTATCTATCTATATTTAGTCAAAAATGAAATGAAAATTTCACTCTTTTCGGTTGTAAGACTTACGAAAGTATTATCTCAGAAAAAGGATTTTTCATCCTTTTAAAATTCAAAAAATTATCTTTCCAAAAACGCTAATATTTTTTGCTGTATTGTCGTAAAATTATTGTTTATTTCACGAATAAAGTTTAAGTTCAGAATTAAGTAATTGTGAAAGATTTTCAAAGTACGTTTCTTTGTATATACTGTTCTTTTTGAAGATTAATTGGATGTTAAAATATATTGAAAGAAACCTGGAAAATGCATGCATATTGACAGTGAAAATACAAGCTTTACACCATTGTGTTCATTTAACACAACGTCGTAAGGCTTTTAAAACAAATACAAGTGAATACAAATACAATTGAACGTACTGGTATGGAAAATATAAGGTCGAAACCATTTAGTATAAGTATATCCATTTATTTAAATATCCACTATCCATTAAATAAAAGGAAATATCCATTTATTTAAAAACAGCACAGATATAATTGTCACATAAGTTTATTCACAAGTAATATCACTAATACTTTAGCTAGAGCACAAAGATACTCTAAACTAGAATTGCTATACATTCAGGAGAGAAAGGAAGTTAAATATAATCGAACAGAACTAAGAAGTAATCAGGTGGAGACTAAATTTGCATGAAATTTTATCGGTTGCTATTTCGCTTAAAAGAACTTTTAATATGGAAGGTGTATTTGCACATTGTTTTCCTTTCTTTGAAATTAATGTAACAATGAAGCATTATCTGGATTAAACTATAGCAACCACCATTTGCCAACAAATCTTTAAATTATTTTATGAGCATATGCATGGTGCCATCACATCATTTATATGCTTCTGAGAGATATAAGTAATTCAAAGATGAGTCAATAACAGTGCAATTTTAAAGAGTTCGGATGCTATTTGGAAATTACAAATTTCTACTCTCTCTCTCTCTCTCATGCACGCACACACACACCAATCATCATTGAATAATATTGGCAGAGAGAGTAAAATGTGCAGTTTCCCCAATGTGATCTTAATAGTTATGCATTGTTCACTATGAACTGCTGACTGCAAAAACGAGCTCCTGTGCACCAATATTGGAATACAATCTATTCAGAATAGAATTTTGCATGGTTAAATCAAGGATTATGTGAAGCGGGTTTCTTCATTTAAGGAACAACGGAAAAACATCGGTGAAATAGATAGTTTTATGCCTAGTCCTGCATTATTTATGTAGTAATATATGACATCTCTGATCTTCCCCCAAACAAAGTTTAAAGGATCTTGATTTGGAATCAATCATATCCAAGCCCCAATGCTCAAAGATTTAATTTTAACAGAAGCAGACCTGAAGAAATGTTCAACCTCCTAACTCTGACTTCTTTTTTTTATTTACAAAAGAGACATTTCACTAAGGAAGGCTGCTATAATGACTGTTATTGTAATGGATAATTATCAGCATTCGTAAAATATTAAGCTATTTCTGCTCGGAACTGCTGTCAAATTTCCCATTATACTTTACTTGGTATAGATTTATATACTTTAACAAGAGAATATTTGTGTGCCATAGTGCATTCATGTAGGTACCTTTTGATGCTAAATAAAAAAAAAAAAAAAAAAAAAAAAAAAAAAAAAAAAAAAAAAAAAAATAGAAAAAATTCTGCATAGTAACACCCTAATTACCTAGCGTTATGAACGTTAGGACGTTGCTTTACGACCTATTGTCATATTTACCAAATACACATACAAAATTTCATAAAAATCGACCGAGACGTTTCGGATGAGTACGAACACAAACACCGTGACACGAGATTTTTATATATTAAATTTTTATTTAATGTTTAAAAAAAGAGTCGAAAGGATTTTTTTTTCTGCAATACTGTTTTATTAATTATTCCTTAAAATAGCCGAGTCAATATTAGTTCCCCTTGACCAGCACTGTCTGATTTAGTCGGGACAATGGAGTTATTCGTTTAGCTTGCAATGGAACTTCCAGTTTTAAAGAACATCGTTAGTGAAATAGTAGGAGATTAATTGAATCTCTTAAGTTATGGATTATAGAAATAAATTATTTTTTACTAGTGGACATAATGTTAGACCATAGAAAATTGAGCTTATCTATCAATATCTTCTCAATGATAGCATTAAGAAAATGAAATGTCTTCTGCTGGCCTGGTTTAAAACCTTCATTACATTCGGTTCTATTTCGAATATTTTGTTTATAATTAGAGATTAAAGATTCTTATTTACTTTTGATGATCCTGCTGGGTCACATAAAAATGGGCTTATTGGCAATATATTCTTGATGACGTCATAGAACGAGTGGGAAAGTGTTCTTACTCAGATTTATATCCTGCTACATTGCAGGTCCCATTTCCGCGTTTTGATACCAAGAGGAATTCTTGTTTCATTTCTGTCTCTCTCTTGATGATCCGATTGGACGAAACCGGATAGGCTTATCGATATGTTTGATGATCACATCAATCAAGTAGAAAGGTTTTCTCGTTGACTTGATTTAAATATCAAAAACATTAATATCCACCTTGATGTTTCATTATAGACCTTAATTTTGGTATTATTCTTTCTCAACCTCAGAAATTCAAGTTTATCAATCAGTATGTTGATGGTGAATGAATAATGTTGTTCTACTCTTGACTTGATTTAGATCACGTGGAAAATACGTGAGACTAATTATGGTGAGAAGCAATTCTTCTAAATCCTCTTCTAAATTCTTGAAATTACCTGTAACAAACGATGTTTTATCTTATCTTATTATCTTAGATGCTTGCCTTTCATACAGAAATCACTCAGTTTTGCTTCCTATAAGAAAAAACGATGTCAATATTAACTTCAATCTAATTTAGGACAAATTGTTTATAAAAATTCACCTTTTTTAATAAGATTGTTTGATTATAAATGATTACGTTTTGTGTAAAAATTAACTTTTATCTTCTTGCATACTAATTACATAAAAAGACAAGTAATATAACCGTTAAAAAATATTTGATACCGCTATTTCGAACTCAGAAGTGAACGAAGCAAATGATATTTAATACACACTATCACTAAATTGCATTCATGCAACCAAATATTACTGGCGAAATGAATCAGTTTGTTACCAAAACTGTTTTTTTCACCAAAATTGTAAATCTACGTCATATTTGACCAGATATTCGTCAAAGAGTTGACCGACTGCATATGATGTGGACGTTTAGAGAATAATTCAAATATGCAAAAAGAAAGCAAATTAATTTTAACATACAAACTTAACGCCAAAAGTTTGAAAAAATAACAAGTTTTGGTTCCATATAACGAAAAGAAGGAAACCAAAAATTCCAATTTCATTACTTCCACTCTTCTACGAAGTTAAGCAAAAAACGCAACTTATTGTGCAAGTATATGAGAAAAAAAGAGAGAAAACTCATGTGAATCGATATTGTTATTAAATAATTTAGAAATTATCCTTAAATTAAAATAATGTGATTTAGAAAATGATTAGACAAGGCATTGAATTTTTATTTATTTATTTAAATAGTTTTAAATGCTTCCATCTGTTTTTTACTTTCATTCTTAAGAACAAATATGTGTGCTTTAATTTTCACAGAATTGCAATACGACTCACACATACGAAAAATAAGTTAAATCTGATTAACGTATTCAAATTTTTGAATAAAATAATGCCTATTATTAAATATTTGTTTTCTACAGGTTCTTTGAATTAGGATTTAATTAAACGTAATTTATTCTAAAGTTCTCATTGAAAATAATGGCAAAATCAAAATCTGAACTGGTTCAGTTTGTATATTCCACGTATTAATTTGAAGTAAGGTTTGATACAAATTGTTTTTAAAAATACGGAATTCAAATTATTATTCTAAACTGTTAAAGTAAGGAATATACTTCTAAATTGCTTAAAATAATCATATTTTATTTTGTTTGAGGCAAAAAATGAGCTCCCGAAAACGTAACGGTGACTACGTTTTCGGGAAGCCTCTCAGAGTCTGAAAAACATATCTGTCTATGTGTTTTTCTTTGTTTCTGTCTGCAAGTGAATATAAATCCAAGAAGCTTTGAATTATACGAGTGAAATTTGGTTCATAGAATTTACTCCAAATTCACTGATATCTATTAAATTCAGGATAAAATTCATTCAGAGGACTTCTGTCTGTCCGACTGTCCGAGTACAAGTAAACATGATAACAATGATACATATAGACTGATAAAATTTCTCACATAGGTTTCACAATTACAATATAGAAACTCTTAACAAATTTTGAATCAAGTCTGTAAAAAGAGTGACAGTTTATTAGCCTGTATTCTCATAGGGATATAAACATAATAACTGAAAGGTACAGTGCCTAAATCAATGAAATTTTATATGTGAAATTTGACTATAATTGTAGCTGTATGACAAATTATAATTTTAATCATTTGGAAAAAAAGTCCGAAACACGTATTTTATTTTTTATAACATGTGTATTAATATCATGTGAGCAATTATTTGCCAAAGATCGTATGATATATTCAGTAAGAAATCTAGATTCACTCGGTATTTCGTAACTATTGCACGTCAATGCCATGAAATTATACATAAGAATAATCGTTACTATCATATTTTTACTATACCGCGAAACACATAACTCTCATGTGTTGGACTTTCAAAATAAAAATCTGAATCCCAATCCACAATTTCATGTAGGAAATCCTTTATAAGATAGTATGCGAGAAAGATTTGAAGAGACTCCTCACACTGAATTTTCGACTCAAATTCCATAAAATATAATTCTTTATTTTACTTGGAATAATTTTGTAACTGGAAAATATATGTTTACTTCAACAATTTAGAAATGAACTACTGGTCCACGATTAGAATAGATCTCCAGTATATCGTTTTTAATATTCCTTGATCTCAAAGACAAAACCTACATTAATGAGTAAAGCATTCATCAATAAGAAATTTCATCTTCTGACATAATTTATTCAATAACTTTTGCTTTACTTACTAACATATTTATGTGAAACGTGTCGGAAACTCAAGTAAAGCATGCACTAATTATTTAATTCTTTCATTTAATAGGCAACCAAGTAAAGTTCAAGCCTTGATGCTTTAGCAATGACTAATATTATGATGTAGAGACAAATGATTCATAGGCTTGCAATATTTTCGAAAATATCTGCTTTTACTCAAGACTAACAATATTTAGACTTTGAAAGAATAGCTAATTTTAATAATAATAATATATTTCATTTATCGAAAATGATAAACAAAAAGATGAAAGAAAAGAGAGCCCCCCCCCCCAAAAAAAAAAATTAAAATCATCTATAAGAATTATCTACAATAATTAGGAATAGGTACTGGAATATTAATAATCAATAAAAATGTGGATTTGTAACATCTAATAAACTGTAAATTGTAAATATATTCTCATTAATAAACTATGCATGCAGTTTTGTATGTGAACTTTTTTGAATATTGAATTTAATTAATAGTAGCAAAAAAAGGTGGAAGATTAAATGTGTAAGATGGATTTAATTTGGATGAATGAGAATTTTTAATGTTATAGGAGAGGTTTATGGAAGAACAATCCAAAAGTTTATTGGTATACATCATTTTTTAAAAACTGCTTGCATTGGTATTTGAAATTACTTCAACACAAACTTTAATTTGAAACAAACTGTTGCAAACTAATCAATAAGCCGTTTAAGGCGCAGAAATGTACTGTTTTTCAATATATCATTATCAGTTACTTACTGTCATGATTTCTTGCTATTTTTATGTGTTTATGTTATAAATAAAGTTTAGCATTTTATAAAGACAGATTTCGTTCTGTAAGATGATTAAGATGGGAATGATAAGGACTTTATTAAGGCAGCAGTCGGTAAGTATTTAAATTAGTGGGTGTAGGCATGCAACCTTGAGCAGTTCCATGGCCAAAAATGACGCAAATCTCGGACATGAAATTTTAATTTTTACTTTAAGCATGCATTTCATTAATTTTTTTTATGTCTGACTGGCTATTGACTTTTAGAACTTTATGTTCTTGTTAAGTTATACAGTATTTAAACTTGATTTATTAATCTTAAATATTTAACCAGTTAATTGCGGATTGATTTTTTTTAAAGTCTCTTAAATCCCCTTTTTTAAAATCAAGCGATGTCGCACATATACGTCGTACGCAATACAAATGGTTTCATTTTAAATTTCACAAAAATATCATAATAAAGCGATTAAGATTTAATTTTTATTTGGTAAAACATTACATATAGACCGCCAAAATGAAGATACAGGTTTATATGCATACACGTCGAACGCACATAACTTTAGACGGCTTAAAAATACCTCGACAAACTTTATTGGATTTAATAATGAATATTTTTTTGAAATTTTATCAAAAATTTATCTTAAGCGACAAAAAAACACATTCAGCATTGAGCCATTTCTTTTAATAATAATACTTAACTCATATAATTGAATATGTATTTTATGCTCGCATCAACTTTCATGGATTTTTAATTTTAACGAGTTAATTGAAAATGATTGAAGATTTGGATGTTTAAAAAATGATTAAGACGACGATGACAATTTTTTGCTAAAAAATTTCGTCCATTATTTTTTATTTATTTCTTTGGAATCGTTTTACACGACTATCATAAAACATTTAATTTAAAAATACGAATGTGTAGCACAAAAGACAGAAAAATTGAAGACCTAATATAAATAGCAAATAACTCAAATTTTAGAAACATTTAAATGCAATGATTTTGTATCAAATTATTATGATATTTTTAAAAATATTCACTATTTATTGATTAAAAAGTGAGATAAAATTAGTAAACGAATGTAAATGCTTTAAACGTTATTAAAATATTTCAAACACTTCATTTTTTTAAATCAAAAATAGGCCAACAAATTAAGTTATTATAAATCTAGAATAATAATTTTTTGGTATGCAATCATTTATATCATATGCAGTTAAAATTAGAAGCTGAATACAATTAATAAAAGTTATAAACAAATGAAATTGTCAACTAAAGCTTTCGTTCTTAAATTTATAACCGGCCTTGTCTTTTAAGTATGAAAGGTCTTGTTTAGTTTTATTGAAATATTAGACACCAAGATTTGAGCAACATTCAGCCTTTTCAATTTTTAAATTATGTGGTTACGAAAACGATACAATAAATTATATATGTGACATCTTGTAAACCCTTTTTTGAAAATTTTGAATACATATATATTTTTAAAATGCGTCATCAATTATAACCTTTAAAAAATATTAAAATGCAAAATATTAACGCATGCTGTTTTAATTTTAGCTGAAAGGACAGAAAGGAAAATATATACATTTCCCTTTCTCATTTTTTAGGTGAAGCATAGAATACTAATGTGTTCCGGTTAGATCAGGATTATTCTGGTTTTGAAGCTTGTCGAAATGTTTCGACTGATTCCGGTTTTAATGATTTTTGTTGCGGTTTTCGTTGTAAGATTACATTATTAACAAACAAACTGTAATTTACATTATAATAGCAAAATATTTTAATAATTTTTGTGTATTTTTCTTTGGCAAGGAATATTGTATTTTCGGTGATAAATAACATATGGATTAAAAAAATAAAGATGTACATTGAGGCATTCCGAAGAGTTAAATAATTATCGGTATTATTCAATTCAGGACTCAACACTATTACTTTTGGGCAGTTTTACCACGTCAGATTTGAAACAAAATATGTGCAAAATAAAATGTTAAATTTGGAATCACCCCAAAATGAATGAGAAATCATACGTCTGTCAGATTGTACTTTCACAAGCTTGTAAACATGATAATTCAAAACGCAACTGCTTAAATATATGAAATTTGGTATGTAATTTTGCGACTATGATTATAGTTTTGTATCTGGTTTCGATTCATTTGATTGGAAAAAACACGTCCAAAGCAGAATTACGATTTTTGGGCATTATTAACTTTATGGCAGGGATTAATCTCCAAGGAGTTTTCTATAGAAACAATAAGATGGACTAAGGAACAGTTACGCCAAAGATCAAAGTTTCGTAACTATTGTTTTTAAAGGCCATACAAGGCATTCGTGATCTTATTTGAGATCTTATTGAGATACTTAAGATACAGGAAGAGAGATGTAACGCACTATTATTAGCATACGAAAAAGTTCTGGGGGGCGACTTAGACTAGTTTGAAATTGTGACGGATCTCTGAATTGTAAAAATATTGAAATGTTGTCTAAACAATTTTGATGGCATGACGAAAAACGAACACAAGAAATTCTGCTTAATATTGTGGATTTTTCATATGATATCTGAGATTTAGATGGAAAATGATACAGTGAATATTTATAAGCTATTTCACCGCTAAGTGCCATATTATACGCAAAGCATATTTCTGACAACTGCAAAATACTCGGTTTTTTTTTTCACTTTTGAAAAACGATAACAAAAAAATACGCCCCTGTCTTCTTGAAAATTGAAATCTTCTTATATATTCCTAAATATAGGTAGAAATCCACTACCATCTTTTATAAACATTTTGGATATTAGGCATGACCGTAGACGCTACGAGTGCTCAAATTTTTATTTTGGTGAGCCTTTTATGAATTATAATATTGTAAAAGAAACTGAATATACATTTTGGATGCATTTTTGTCGACAAATTGACAACAAATTTGATACAGAATTATAATTTTGGTAACAGGGTCAAGTACCGAATTTCAACTAAGTCGTGGAATTTTTAAATCAGTACGTTTATATGCATGTGAATGTACAAATCATCAAAACCAAATTTGATAAAAATGATTCAAAATTTGAAATTTTGGTATAAATCTATACTTTAAATGCTAAAACTTTATATCAAGCATTATTTATTTACTTTTTTACTTTCTATTTATCGTGTTCATTTGTACTCGGACAGATAGAAAAAGATATTTTCTGCAAATGAATTTTGCTCACAATTTAAAAGAAATCTACAATTTAACTTTAGTTATATTAACATCCCATTGTAAAGCAATTATAGGGTTATTTTGGGACCAATCTCGTAATTTTGAACCGCGGTCAGATGACGAGGACAACACATGAGCTGGCACCCCCGTCTCCAAACTACACCAGTGAGAGGACATTTGGCCCTGACGAATTTAACGTGCAATAGACCTTACACGACGGTTCTTTGCTGGAATCGGGTCTCGAACCTGAAACCCTACGGCTCACGAGTCGAGACCTTACCACCAGGTCACCAGTGACCAAAGAAATCTACAAATTTAGTGTAAAGACTACATAACAAATTTCACTTGTCTAACTCAAAGCATTTTTGAATTTTTGAATTCCGAGGCAGAGACTTATAGACAGACATAATTTTAAAGATGTGCTTTTTGGATTCAGAAAGGTGAGAAAGATGGAGATTCGCCAAAATCTCGGGTTCGAATTTTTTTTGACAATAATAAAGATTTCTCTTTGTATATTCCGTATACGAAAAAATAAGAATCTGCTTCATTTCTGTGAAAATGGGTTTCCTCGATTTTCAGTCTTTAATGATTCTCGACTTTTAAAATTCTTTGGCAATCCGAAACATTCTTAAATTTAAATCTTGCATCGCTAAATACGCAGATTTGCTCTTCTAATGTCATTTCCACTTATTTTACTACTGAATAAGCGTTGACGTCTAGTCGAATGTTGCAAAAAAAAAAAAAAAATACCCAGACAGTGCAACGCGTCGCTTTTTCACACCCTTTTCATATTTCCCGACAAAGATTGTCATGTTCTTGCGAACACGTGCACATTTATATCTAGATCTTGGCTGACTTTACTTAAGGCTCAAAAATTCTGGAGAGAAATAAAGAACTAAATATATGACCGGAAAAGTGTGCCAGTGAATTTGGCACCTCTGGCCCCATACGTTGGGCGCGAAAAAATCTAAGCATCTGATTTGAAACAACGATTTCTTTGTTCTCAGTAACGATTGTTTTTATTCTTTTATACAAAAGTTACTTTGACGTCATATGACGAATTTAAACTTAAAAAATGTATTTAAAGATTAATGAGGACATCGACTTCAAAAGCCCAAGAGCAATGAATAACTTGGCGTTTTAAAAAGTTTGTGCATTACCGATATTCAAAGTCCGGAGAGTTGTCCATGTTTTAATGCTTCTGTTACACATATGCTTAGAAATAATAAGCTAATTAATAACCTAAATTATATTATAATAACTCAATTAATAATAATAATAATTAATAATAATAATAATAGTTTAATTAATAGTTATTAATAATTAAATTAATCGATTAATAATACAGTTAATAATTATTTACGATTAATTAATCAATTAACAATACAATTAATAATTATTAATAATTAAATTAAGTAACAATACTATTGATGATTATTAATAATTAAATCAACTAATTGTCAATGCAATTAATAATTATCAATTAAATTAATCAATTAACAATGTAGCTAATAATTATTAATAGTTAAATTAACTAATTGACAATACAATTATGAATTATTAATAATTTAATTAAATTAATTAACAATGCAATTAATAATTTAATAATTATTATAATTTTGTAATAGTAATAATAACAATTATTTAATTACTTAGTACTTCTAATATTAATTATAGTAATTTAACTTTAAATCCAATGCTATTTTAATATCATAAGATGTTCATAAAATCCATGTGCATTATAAAGTAGATATAATATTGTAAGAATAGGGGGTAGAAAAAATCTGTAAAAAGCATTAAAAATCTTTATGCATCTAACTTGTTTAATATGATTTTTATATAAATTTAACTTAAAAACTTTCTATAGTTTTATGTTTATTGAAATAGGGCTTTCCTAGAAGAAAATGTAAATTTTGTTCTTTGGTTCTATAAATAAAAATCTACCAAATCTACATAATCCAAGGGTGATTTATGTTCCAAAACAAGAAATATAATGATAAATAAAAAAAATATTCTTTTTAAATTAAAAAAAAATATTCTTTTTAAATTAAAAAAAATATTCCTTTTTCGGAACCACTTTTGCTATCTTGTTTCTCTTGGGAGAGAAGTTAGATAGTGAGTTTTACGAGTTTGTAGTTTTATAAATTAAAATCTTCCGAAGGCATAGAATGGAAGGAATAAATGGATCAATTAAATTCAACAGAGTCATAGAATGCTATATAAGATATAACTAATCAAAAGTAATTTTATGTCCAATTGGGTAAAAAAAGAAATAGAATTTTATTTCTTTTTTCATCGGTTGAAAATGATTTGAAAATTGAAGTAATTTTTAAGTTAAATATTTAAGGACAAAATAAAGATGTAATGAGCTTTTCTACTCATTTATAAAAATCATTTCACTTATTCGGATAATTACAATTTTATTTTTGAATTTCACAAGAAATTATCATTTTATCGAAACTCACAAACAAATCTTTTAATGATCCCTAATACTTTAGAACTTCCTGGAGACCGTTTCACAACATTATGCCTTCAAAGAAATCGAAAATTGAAAAGATGGTGAAAATTAGTTTCCTAACTTTCTTACAGAATTATAAGGCAACTACCAAAAAATAAAAAATAAAGAAAGAAAGAAAAAAGCAATGTTCACCTTTCCTGAATCTGTGTTTCAGATGTTTGATTTTGAAATACACCTGCGCCTTGGTACGTGTTCTTGACATCATTGCGCAAGTACAAATCACTTAAAACTCACTCATTTTTGCTCACAAATTACTTGTTAAAGGAAGTTTCTGTAATTATTTTTTCAGATTAGAATAATGACCTAAAATTTAAGGCGAATCTGGAAAAGCAAAATAAACACTCGTATTTAATTTTCTAGATAGAATACTTTATACAGATAATGTTTTTGGTGAATTAAGAATGGGATTAAATACTATACAAAGGGAACTAAAGTATTAATTAAGGGCTAATTCATTTAATGAATTAATAAAAAGATCCATGTGATTCATCAATATTATGATTTATTATAGTATACTAGTGACGTTAAATTACTGGCAGCAAGGACTCGGCTTAATCATTATATGAAAAAAAAACCTAATTAAGGAACAAAGGATTTTGCGATTTAATAAAAAATTAGCAGTTACACATTAGAGTAATGACTTGAAATTTGTTGTGAATTTGGAAAAGCAATATAAAAGCTCGTATTTAATTTCCTATATAGAGTATTTAATATAGGCAGAAAAATTTCTGATGAATTTAACACGACTTGATTTAATTATTATGTAAAGGATATTAAAGTGATGATTAATGGCTAATTGATTCAAAGAATTGATAAAAAGATCCACTTGATTAATCCGCATTATAATTTTATTTTAATATGCAAGTGATATTAAATTTCTGATAGTTAAAACGGTTTAATTATTATGTGAGGAAAATTTAATTAAGGGAGCTTATTTTGTATATAAAAATTTTACCACATAATAATAGTTATACTATATAATACTTACTTGTTTTGCTACATATTAAAAATTTATGAGTTATATCTTTGACTATAAAAATCCATTTAATGAAACAATACTATAGTTTTATTGAAACAAACAAATGTATTTAAATTTTAAAGAGACTGTATGCAGCTGATTTTATCAGAAAAAGTCTTTAACTTCATTTTTGAAGTAATCATGATCACAATTCATGATTCATATTTTTGGAGATGATATCAGTAAGTTTATTACAGAAAGGTCCTTATTCATATACCGTTAAATATCTTTGGAGCACTTAAAAGAAATCATAAATATTTTGCTTATTCATCAAATCATAAAAGATAAAATTACCAACTTATATTATTAAGATGAATTGTAAGTATAATGCAGCATTAATATTCTCAATGTTCAATTTTTTAATTCAGTTGCTAATTTAAAATTCTTTTCCTTCAGAAAAATTTTGCAAATTTCGAACTCAAAAGATAATTATCATGTAACTAGAAGTATCATTAAGATTACGACAAGAACCATAATAATTAGCATTAGAATTATTTTATTATATTTTATTATTGATGTAATCATTCATACTAATTTTTAGAAAGTGAATTATCTCTGTTGAAGGAAAATGTTTTGTGCTTCTGTTAATAATAAAAGACAATATCTGTATTATTTGTTGGTACTTTTCAGAACAAAGCGTTAGACATAGCTGTCAAATTTCGGATAGATATACTTTAGAATGCAAAAATGTACATTTTTTGAAAATTATGAAAATTTTTTGAAAATTTAATTAACTAAGAAGTATACAAAATTTTGACTTTTTTACTTCAAGACTGGAGAAAATCTTATAGCAAAGATTAGCTTCAAAAATAATATATCTTAATTTAATTAAATCTAAAGATTTCCTAATTTTTATTTTAATCTAGTCCATGTAAACTTTATTATGAAATATTCTCTTATTTCTGGAACCAATTCTCACTTTTTTTATTTAATTATCTTTAAGAAACTCTTAATGAAATTGCAGCCTCCGTGGTTCCCACACCAGGAACGAAAGATAAAAATTCCTAAACTTACACATACATTTTAAAGATACCTAAAATTCCCATGCCTAAATCGACACATGGCTTAGAAACCCTTTTTCCATGAAAAAACAAAGAAAGCTTTCTTCAATTTCATGCACGCACGCACGCACGCACGCACGCACACACACACACACACACACACACACGCACACAAAAAAAGAACTTTTTTCTTAATAGATCCTACACATTTTTTTAATAATAAAGATTAATTAACACTTTAACTAATTCATTAATTAATTAACACATGATCCTTAATAAATCTCTTTAAAAGCATTAGTATATATGAAATATTGATTTATTCACTTTCCCATTAGGTTAATTAAAAAAATGAATTAATAATTCAAGTCGATTAACTGACCAGTGAAGAAATAAAGTCATGCATACACTGCCGTTGATAATCCGAACAATAGGAAATGTAACTTCTTGTAATTTTATTATATATCAGAAATAAACATAACAGTTTCAGAATGTTCTGTGATTATTTCATCAGAGCACCAATTAAGCGAAGAACAAGGTTATGCTTTCAGCGATATTAACTTTGATTTAGCATTAACATAGATTATCTACTATAAATCATGGTTCTGCTGCTAACATCGAGTAAATCATCTGTAGTAAGAATTTTGTGATATGTAACAATGTTTGACTTAGTAGATGTACCAAAACGTTTCCGAACTAAACAAGTCATGGGAAATGGGAAAAATTGAGCGCATTTTCTTATTACTTCGAAATTTTGATTCTTGTTATGTCAACAGGTTTGTTACTTGAAAAAAATTGTTGTTACAAAACACATGATATTTTTTTAATACTAATGCACGTTTAAGTTATTTCTCGGATAATTTGTTTTCATAATTAATAAATAATACATCCAAACCTAGAAACGTCTTACTACAGATTATGATAATGGCTTTATATGCAAGAAAAATGAACTCTTTTGTTATTAGGCATAAGAAACTTATTTTCTTTTACTTTAAACTGGCTTTAAGGTTTTTTTTTTCTAAGAAATTTCAAGAACTTCCCATAATTAATACAAATCATATAATTTTTTTCTGTTATTCAAATTTTATGCTAAACCTTTATAAAGCTTACCAACGGCTGAAGTAAATAGAATTAAGCAAATTAAGTTAGATTCAAGCAAAAAATTGTAAAGGAGAGTTATAGAAAAATAACTAATATGGCAAAAATTCTCTTGCAACGAATAAGAATAAATAAGTAATGATAATTTTTCCGACCAAAAATTTAGATTTCAGCGTAAAGTATTTCAAGAAAGAGGATATTTAGTATTATATTGTAATAAATAGAAGTAATATAATAATTAGTATTTCATTAATATTTTTCATTTTTTTATAGAATAGGCAGGAAACATATCAAAATTTTAAGTTTTCAATTTTATCGCTGTTTTAAATTTTATAGTAGATGTTTAATTTTGGCAGCTCGCTATCATAAAACCCCAAAAAAGTAGAATAAAAACCCAAAAAAGTAGAATTCATGTACGAGAAAGGTAACCATGTTACATTAAATAGAGGTCAATCACCTCAAAAACACATGTATAAGTTATTGTAAAAAATAATCGATAATGTAATTTTTTCTGATCAGGTTTCATTTTTATAGGCAAAATAAAGAATAATATGAATGAATGAATAATATTTGATGAATATCGCATTATTCCCTGAAATATTTGTGGGAAGTATTTTACTATTTATTGCAATAGAAGAATCATTTTTATGCAATACTCGTGTTGATCAATAAAATAATTTGTGAGTTTCGAAATTTTCAGTTAAACAGATTTAAACAAAGTCCCAAGAATATTTGAAAGAATGAAAACACAATGACGAATTTTCCTTCACATTTTCACAAGCTATACAAAATATATTAATGAAATTTATTATCAGTAGATGGATCAATTCTGTGTATCAAAAATTACGGAAATTACAAAAATTGCAAAAATTACGGAAATTACTGTATACATTAAAATTACGGAAATTCTCAATCAGTTTACAAGGATAATTATACTTGATAACTCATTATATCCTCATTTCTTACTTGAGGAAATAAATTTCGCCAGTTGTCTTTTAAGCTTGATATAATGCATTGAAAAATTGGAGCATTTATAGACATCTACAAAGACTTCATTGATAAACAGATGATATTTTTCCTTATGGTCCTGGATAATGCTATGATTTCGAAATTTAATTTGCATCTGGTTATTTGTTACGAAACTTAAAAAATAAATTGGTCACAAAGTGTAATTTATATGCTGCTTATCTCCCTTGGATTGAACTAATTCAAATCGAGTCCAAGAAATCTTGGAAAAAGGGGTGCAGTTGCTTCTGAGGGTAAGTACCTCTGAGCACAGACAGAAGTCTGACTTTAGCTCATATGAAGATGAAACTCACACACTTGTGTGCACAACCCCTTTTTACGGAGGGGGGGGAGCTCTTTCACATACCTCATAAATAGAATACAAGTAAAGAACAACCATGCCAGAACCAAAATTCGTACCCGGAACGCCCAGATTACGGGGAAGACTCGCTATTCCTAGTCCAGGACGCCAGGGCATTCTATATTCCAGTTTTATATACACGCTCATATAAATGATACTTCAGTAAAAAATTATTTTAATTCTTATGATATGAAAAAGAAGAAGAATCAATCTAGTTGAATTATGTGTAATTACTGATTGAAGACAATAGCAATAAATAAAACAATTGTTATTTATTTGCTTTAAAGCAAATAAATCATTTAAAGCAAACAAAATCTTAATTCTTACCATATGGAAAAAAAGAATCAATCTTGTTAGTTTACATGTAAATCAATGTTAAAAACAAATACGAAGAAAGTAAATAAATAAATAAAATAAAAAATAAATTGAAGAGATATTTACAATAATTTACAATACTTATGTGTCAATATTTATTAATAAGAAAAACACACAAGGACATATATTTCTCAAAAGAAAAACTAATTTAATGTTAAAATACCATTACTTCATCTGATGCAGTCTGTCGATGACTACCATTAAAGGGTGGAAACTAAAACAGAAATTGTGGCTTACCTAAATTACATTATAAGTAGGTATGCTTATAGTGTAATCAATTACATATAATATATAATACATTATGATTATATCAATTATGATATATATAATATTATTATGATTATGATTATATATTGATTATGATTATATCAATTACATCATAAGTAGGTATGCTTTCCTTTCCCCGATGAATATAGTAAGGATATGCAGAGCCGGCTTTCTCTTCAAAGGGGACTGGGTGCAAGAAATCATTTGGGGTCCTAATTTTTTGTAATGCAAAAAGAAAAAAAAATACAAATCTGAACATATATTATTAATGCAGATTTATTTAATGTGTGATTTTTTTAATATATCAATTACTTCAGAAAAATTACAATTATTTGCAATTTTATTTTCGATGCTTGATACAGCAAGGTCATTTAAGTGTTCAGACACATGCTTGACCGAAGATAATTCTTTATTAATTTGAATTTGCTGAAAGAGAAATCAGCACTTGCTGTAGTAACTGGCAACATAAAGAAAAGTTTTAACACAGTGAATACATTTATAACTCATTATAATTATTATTTAGTATGCATTGCAATATGTCTTGTGAGTTATTTACATCTCTTTCATTAAAAATCAAATCCCGTAACAATCAAATTTCTTGGATTAGGTTTTCATCTACATCTATGTTATAAAACTTTATAAAGTTTTTAGAACATTTCTTTTGACAAAGCCTGTGTCTTGTGTCTTATGACAAAACCTGACGACAGCTACTCAAACATCTTCAATAGCTCTTAATCTCTCACTTCGAATATATTTCAATTTTTCTGGCGTCTTTGTGGTTTCTAAGGGTTTAAGACTGAAATCATGTATAAAGCTTAAAGGATAAATGTAGGAAGAATGTATATAAATTATTTATATCATCATTTAAAAAAATATTAAATTTTTTCATGTATAAAACATATTCCTAATTAAAGATAAGTTTAACAGAAAATGAAAAAAAAGCTACAAAATACTAATTATATTTAATGCATTCCATACTATTAAATTTTAATAAAATGTATGATTGCATTTCGCTTTCTAGGTTTTGAGCATTATTTGTGCCACTTGAAGCTTCAATTCAGCTTCTGGAAACTTTTTATAGTAAGACACAGTAATTAAAGGTTCGGTAAGACTTAAGATTAATGTCCAGTCACTTGTAAAACATGACAAAATCGTGCCAACTTTCTGAAAGCTCGTCAGAAGTCATTCAAATAAGAATGGGTTGACGGTTAACCGGGACTTATAATAGTTAAAAAATATAGTTTATAGTTTTAACATAATAGTTTAAGAATAGTTATATAGTTTGCATTTATAATAGTTTTTTAAAGAAAATTCGAACTCCATATTTTGACGAATTAGTACGTTTTAGATCTCCCAGAATCAGAAAAACTTATTTTTTAAAAATAAAATGACGCTTAGGAGTAAATACAATTATTCAAAACCGTTTTCAGCTTGATGGAGGAAATTTTGTATATGGTCTCTACTTCAGATTTTTAAATTTCTATCAAATTTTGAACGAAGTGCTTTCATAGGAAATTTGTGAATTCGGTGGTCCGAAAGTAATTTAACACGATAGCAACAAAACGAAGAACGTTAAATGAGTAATATTTGATGTACAGAATATGTCTGTCCCGATGATGACGTGTCTGCGTTACAACGGAAAGAGGGGTCCAGTAGCTTCTGACGGTACATTTCCAGCTCATATGAAGATGGCACTCACACACTCGCTTGCAAAACCCCTTTTTACAGGAGGGGGGGAATCTTTCACACACTTCGCTGATAGAACACAAGGGGAAAAACAACAATGCCCGAGCCAGGACTCGAACGCGGGATGCCCAGATCATGGGGAAGACTCACTACCTTTATGCCAGGATAAAAGTATTTCAAATTTGGATTGACCGTCTATCGATCTGCTCGTTCACAAGCGTGTAAAAGTAGTAACAACGATTTAATCTGATAATTCATTCAGATATCATTAAAATAGTTTGGTATGGAATTTAGAGTAAAATTGGTTCTTCTTGAATTTATGTTTTTTTCTGCATTAGTTTCGCGTGAATTTTATCTTTCAGCATATTTTTGTGCGTTTCTTCTCTTTTTCTTTCGCTTTTCTTCTATCTTCCACTTCCTTTGTTTAACTAATTAATACACTAATGTGAGATGGCAATTTATTTCAAATACAGAACAGAGCAGAAACTTATTTCTTAACATATTAAGTAAAAAGGAAATTTGTTCTAAAATTTTGCTCAATATATTTTTTACAAATTTTAATCAATTTCAATCTCGATCGATAGTATTCGTTTTAAATCCCTCATGAAAAATCTAGTTAATATTCGAAAAAAATATATAAATTAAAAACCACATAATTTAATTAAATATTAACTCTCCTCTTTGCATCCCTCTAGTATTCTATGCTTGATTATTAGATTTATTCCATTGTTAACAAAGTAATAATCATTAATTATATTTCAATTGTTATTGGATGTAGAAGGTTTCAGCAATCACTTTTATTACTGTTGTTAGCAGAAATATTACTATTTAATGTTAAACAAACGCTAAAAATACAAACAATATAATAGATGAAACAATGAATCCACCTTCTGCTGCTCTGTTAAGAATTATATCTCTTTTTGCAACTGATAGTTATGTGACTTTTTTTTTTTTTGCTGAGCTATGCTTAGTGCGTTTTGTGAACATTTCAATGAGGCTACGGCCATCGTTGGATGGATCGTTCTATGGACGATCTGGGAACTGTTGAAATATTACATGTTCCCTCACTTACCCTCAATCGGAGATCTGTTTTTCAATTCCGATTTGGATCAAGATGCTGATCCACCTGCGGCTAGAGTGGAATCCGTCCCAGTGGTTCGCTCATACATGGTATTTAGGATTTGCCAGGCTTTAGATCTACCAGAGAAACTGGCTCCATCTGCAACCCAGAAGTCAGATATCCCTGTTGTAGAATCCTATACGGTCTACAAGCTGTGTTCTGCTCTGGGTTTGCCTGCACGGATGGCTCCTGTCGGAGTGCCAGTGGTAGAATCTTTCGAGATCTACCAGTTCTGCTTAGCCTTGGATATTCCAGTGAGATACCGGTCGCAGAAGGACGCAGTTTAACATCAAAACTGTCGTCTGCTGCCTGATGCAGTTTTCAGATCAGAACTGTCTTCGGATGCAGCAATGGAGGGTGGGTGGGCGGGGAACAAAAGTAGCCCACCTCCACGTGGTGTTCCCTGGGCAACGCTGCAGTTCTTTGGAACTGCATCGGCTAAGAGGCTACTCAAGTATGAAACAAATAATGAACTTTTATTTAGTTTGAGAAAACTGCACACCTAATTTTTGATTTTGCGTTTTAATGCCCCGAAATGTCATTACAAGCATCAAATTCAGAACATGCAGAACGTGTATTTATGGTAACAACAATGCAATGTCTTTTTTAGATATATGTAAAAATTATATATTTTTTATCCTAAAAAAATAAAAATGAATTTAAAATATGTATTTGACAAAGAATTGTTGTAGAACTCACACATACAGAAAATCAGTAGCGTTGACAATCATAAATCTGATGGAGGAATATTATAATGACTTGAATTTGAAAAATTATAAAGACAAAAATTTACAAATTCATTACATAATTCGACGCCATATATTTATAGCCGGTTATGACTAAGTAGATTAAAATCCTTATGGTCAGAGCAGGCCTTCTTTTCAAAGGGCCTGGGTGCAGGAAGTCATTTGGGGCCCTAATTTTTTTGTAAAGCAAAAGCAAGAATAAACAAATAGAAATACAAAAATACAAATCTGAACATTTATTATTAATGCATATTTATTTAATGTGTGCTTTTTTTGGTAATATATCAATTATTTAAGAAAAATTACGCTCTTAATTTTTCTCTGAAATTTTGTATTGCAGTTTTAATTTTATTGTCTAAATTGAACGCTGAGACAAGAACAATTGTTTCTGCTTAAAATAGTTTATTGATAGTGTTAATTTTAGAAATTATTGCAAACAGTACAATTAAACATTAAATAAATGACATTTCTTGCATCTAATAAACTTTTAGCTTCGGATATCGCTGTATTCACGTTACTTACATCATTTAAGCATCAATAAATTCTTCTAGGGCATTAGGCATTACAAGTTTGTTGAAACTGTGTATACACTGCTTTTAACTTATCTATATTGGCTTCCCAACGAGTGTTACATAATGGTTTAAGAGTAATGTTTAAATGCTTTGCAGAATTTCCCATCTTTTCCCCATTGCAGAAAATAAGCAATATAAACAGTTGAGATAAACAGTAGTAATATCCCAAGAAGTTTCTTTACTATATATACTGCTGGAAGCGGCATCACAAATTAATAAATTAAAGGAACGTGATAGGCAAGAAACATAAATTGCATGCGGATTTAGAGAAAGTATTCTAGATTGCACTCCTTTATATTTCCTTTTCAATGTTATTACCGTCGTCATATGCTTATCCTATACAATTTATAATATCTAAATCAAGTTTAATAACTCTTTTCAGTAGAGGTTTTGTTAGTCCTTCTCCAGTCACATCAGTTATTTAAGTAAACCCTATAAATGACTCATTTATAGTTAACCTTTTCTCTTAAAATTGTACATACATAATAATGATTAAAGTTTGTTCCTTATGGGAAATATCAGGAGTGCAATCCCTTTGAATACTATAGTACATGGCTGCTTTGATATTATGTTTCATTTTGTTAAGGACTTCATTTCCTAATGCTGAGATAATTTGTTCTTTTGAACTATGTGATAAATGATGCACAATTCTATTTTTCGAATTTATTAGTTTGTTTATATGATCCGTTAGCACGGGGTTGTATTTACTTAATAATTCGATCAAACATAAAATTTTCCATTATTAGGCTATCCTTTTATTTTGCGATTTCCTCGATGTGGAAAATTAGAAAAATAGAACCGTTTAACTTGATTTGTTTTACCAATAGTTGAACGTAAATTTAGTCATTTTAGTAATTCTTCCCAAGCAATAAACGAATTAAAATGACATATCGCTCAACAGTTTTCTCCAGTTATTATAGCCACCTATAAATCGTACTGTTTGGTCATCTCTTCTTTTTTAAAAACAGTATACAACAAAAACAAAACACGGAGTCTTGTGCTTTTGAATAAATTAACCATCTGCGAAGATGGGTTTCACCATTTGGCATATTTTTAAAGTAGTACGCAGAGGGAAATGATCTACCTTCTGTATTTTTAGCAAAAAATCCCTTGTGTTGTACAGGTCTGCTTTAAAACAAAACATTCTAAAATTATCAATTATAATATTTGGTAATAAACCAATATCTTTTATACTCTCTTGATCGTATTTGTTATTGCCATTTCCGTCATTATTTTCTGATTCGGTCATATTTGTATAACAACAAATTTCACAGTTTCAACGTTTTCATTGCTAGACTGTGTACTTTGCGCGGAACTTTCTTCCCCAGTTGAATTTTGAATTGTATTTTCAGAAACTGAAGCAATTTCTTTGCTAAAATTACTTCGTAGCCAAGAAAACTGATCTACTTGTGACTTCTTGAAGTTTAGTTTTTCTTCTTCTTCCTTTTCTGATAATTTTCATTTTTGACCCCCAGAGGGCTATTTCCTTGGCGTGGACATTGTTATATCTAACAGTATTAAGGAGTTTATAGAATGAATTATCAAACTGTTATATGCTATACTATAAGCTATTACCTAATAGGTGAGGTAAGTGATTGTAAATCTATTTACCTTATATTAGCAATATTTTGCACACTTGCACAAAAACTATAATATATATACTATGAACATATATATCCAAATCCGCCGACTGCTATATTTAAACTTCTTCCTTAATTATTTTCATTCCGGCGAAGCAGTAATGCAATGCGCATTGCTAGGAAGTGATCGTTTAATTTATCTTCGTTTTACTTTTTGTTTGAGCAATTTAAACAAACATAATTGATGCACGCATAAAAATATTACATTAGATGCAGAAAAAAGTATATAGCTGATGATTTACAAGTCCATTTGAACCTAGCGGCAGCCTCGACTTCTGCCGCCGCTAGCTCCCAGAAGTCCCGCTGCTCTATCTTAACATGTCTGAAGGGGGGTTCTTTATTCATAATTCAATTCCCCCCCACCTTTTATAGGTATCACTACGATTATTGCGCAATAACGGTGACAGTCGAAGCTCAGCCAGCCACGTGGAAACAAACATGTATAAATTCCATATATGTAAACGCTATTATTGTTCAGAACACTATTTTAATTCTTAATCACGGTGGGGCCCTCCTCAGTCTCGGGGTCCAGGTGCATAGCACTACGCCGCATCCCCCAGATGGCCGGCCCTGAGGATATGGGACTGATCTTCCTCCATATCGATGCTCGGTCACATTCCTTAGTGGATGATGGGAGTTTGATTTGTATTGCAATAGAAGTTACAAAGTTTACCTCATTACCTGACTATGCTATCATTGTTGCCTGATTTTCCTGTTTCCCCTGAGACTTTGACATAGCGGAAGTTTCTCGATTTTATGGTTACCTAAAGGATAGAATAATCCTGGCATTTAATAAGTTCATATTAGAATGGATTTTATGACGAAGAATACAAATGAATCAGCGGCGCTAAAAAAGTTTTGTTTATTCCAATGTAAAAAGGACTATTACTTGATGCATTAGTAACAATATGACATTATGTTGGTTCACAGTTCTCATTCTGTAAGGCCTTGTCCTGCACTGTTACAAATAACAGAACCTTAAATTAGCTCACCAAATTTTGTGCGTTTGCAATAAGGCATTTAATATCATATTTAATCCTGAAAAATAAATGTCACTGATATGATGTGAGGATCGATTCAATGAAAGCATTGAATCGATCCTTGCAATGAAAGCATTGAATCAATTTGACATTTATTTTAACAAGTCCATTTTGTCCATTTTCTCATTCTGGAAGACCTTGTCCTGCACGGTTACGAATAGTATAACCTTAAACTAGGCGCTCGCCAAACTTTTCCCGGAAATAAAACAATTACTACCATCTATAATCCTGGAAGGAAAATGTCATCGATATGATGTGATGAATAATTCAATGAAAGCATTGAATAAATTTGACATTTATTTTAACAAGACCATTTTGGAAATAATGGCTCATTTTACCAACACTGAAATGCAAAAAAATAAATTTATATTGATTAAAATGTCTTTTCATAAAAATTTAGTTTACCTTTTTAAAAATTACCTTAGTACATACTCCGTTTTTGCAAACTTCTAAAGAAGGAGAACATCTGAGAACCATTCATCAAATGTGGTGATTCTCTGTGACTTATTTATTGTTTCGACGAATTTGCGAAAACGGACTAATAAAGGCTCTTGGAATGCTGACATTTTTCATGTGGTGCAAATAAACTAATAATAATTGTTCAACTGAAAAAGTCAAATCCTATTCCGATTGGAAATTGTCAACCTAATTCCAAGTCGTTGCTAAAAGGAGCATTGTTCCCCCCTTCTTTGAATTTCCGAAATGGTCAAACGTGCCATAAGTGAAAGGTAGAGTCACTAATATTTTAGCTTGTTTACCGGATTAAATGTCATAATTTTTATGTATGTTTGCGGAAATTTCTATAAAAACTATTGTGATTTCTTTTTGAAAGGCAATAAATAAATCCTTGTTTGTTAGCGAATTATAAAGTTGGACATATCGAGTCTCAATTATCATTGATAAACCGTTGAGAAGGAATCGAGATGACAAAGTATGCAGTTAAACAACACACCTCCCACGATAGAGCATATCTAAGATGCAAGTGGGAAACATTTAAGAAAAAAAAATCTTATATAATTCATATTGAGAAAGTTTGTAATAAATGTTTTATTGCCCGATAATTGCAATTAAATTAATTTTTAGAAAATGATTATACCATACCTTTGTTCTAGTGGAGGCTTAATTATTTTCAATATTTGTACCAACATCTTTAATTTCGAACAATATTTTGGCACTAGATCGATGCTGGGCATGGTGAAACAAAAAATCTTTATTATAGAGATGCAGTTCATTCAGTTATACTAACGTCCCGTTAAATCAACACTATTGCTATTTTGAGATGGATCTCGTAATTTTGGCCCGTGGTCAGATGATGAGAACGACGCCTCTCGTGGCAACCTCTCACCAAGCTTCCGCACCATACCAGCGGGAGGACGTTTCCCCCCCCCCCCGACGAATTTAAAGTGCACCAAAACTGCTTACACGAAGGTTCATATGTGAAATAGTGTCTCGAACCTAAAACCCTCCTGCTCCGAAATTCTTACCACTAGGCCACCAAGGCCACCTTTATCATAGAGAAGACAGTTACATAATAGTGTGACTCAGCTTTATTTCGATAGAGGGAATAATCATGAGAACATAGGTCGAACCTGTGGAGATAGGTCACAAATAGGTCCAAATCCTGTGATGATCTGATTAAATTTTGATATGGAAGAAGCCAGGTTAATATTAACATGGGATATGAAAAGAAGAGTTTGATATCTAGAGCACTTTCGTTTCCACAGAAGGGAAGATTATGAGAACATAAGTCGAACCAGTATAAATATTTTTGAATTGGTTCACAGAGAAATTGAGTCATAAAGGGCTCAAATTTTGTGATAATTTAATTAAATTTTGAATTTTAAGAAGCTTGGTTAATATTACAATGGGGTAAGTAAAGAAGAACTTCACATTCCTTTTCCGAACGTTTCCATTCATCTTGCTAAAGCTGAAGGGAGTACTTTTGAGGGAAGAAGAACATGGGAATAAGATTGAGAGACCGATCTTATAAGTTTCAAGAAGTGATTGTAAAACAGCATACTCAAATAAATAATGAAATACATATTTAATTATTTCAAATAATTGCTTAATTATAGCTAATTATATCTGAAAATGATCAATATAGATAGAAAGTCATGCACACCACTCTAATATCGTTTAGGACTCTCCCTCCCAGAAATGCCTCAACACGGAATGGCATTTTTTACTAATCTCTGAACGTAATCTGGGAGGAATTCGAATCATAAATTCTTCAGTGCAGTCCACACATTCAAGAGTGCGAAATCATATATTTCTAAACAGCGCCAATCACAGAACAATCATTTATCACGGTGGACCAATTGGTCAAACCCAATTTAATTGATTTAATTCATTGTGTTTACATCTATATGAATCTTTAGACCTACAGACGATCAACAGCTTGACGAATTTCATTTGAAATTTGATATGTATCTATAATTTAGATGCTAAACCTATGGTCAAAATTTTATGAGCATTTCTCTTTGTTTTTAGTGTTATAGAGTCCATTTGTACCCGAAGAAGCTAGATAAACTTCCTGTGAATGGATTTCGTTCATAATTTCACAGAAATCAACAAATCTGGACATAAGTCCATATACTAAATTCCATACATCTAATTTAAAGCGTTCTTGAATTGTTGTGTTCAAAGATAAAAGTCAAAAATACATTTTTCAGACTCGAGGAAGTCCGAAATGTGGAGATTCGTCAAAATCTTAAGTTCAAATTTTTTTGACGATTGCAATATTACTTCTATACTTCATATATAAGAAAGTAAAAAAGCAGAAAAAAGTATAAAAAAATGGGAACATATTTTTTGCTTTTGATTATAAAGTAAATTAAAAAAAGTTTTCTGAAGAAATCTTTTTAAGTATTTACAAGCTAATTCTTTTCAGACCATTTAATCTCTAACGCTACTGGTAATTTACTTGATATATTATGACTTACTTGAAAAAAAATCATTAATTTATTATAACTTTGAACATCTTCAGAGAACTTAAACTTTAAGTATATCGCTTATCTAAAAGAAATTCTTTCTTAAGAATCTTTTTGAAGGCTTTCAACAACTTTTCTTATTATCGAAGAACTTTGTCTTCTTAAATTACGGAAAAGCAGAAAAAAATTAGAGTTGGAAAGAACTCTGAAATATTTAAAAAATTAAAAATGGCGTAAGAGATTTTCAAACTTAATTATAGTTTTGAAATTTGAAATGTTTCTTGATTTTATTAATTAAATTATTAAAGATTTAACAATTTATTCAGTTTTTGGAAAAGTATAACCGTTTCATTAAAGTTAAATATTAAAGAAAAGATAACTAATTAATTAAGAAAATGAATGAGTTTATGAATCTTGCGAATTAAGAAAATACTAATGCATATTTTATCGAATTACTTATGGTTAAGTGATTTCAAATATATATGTGTTTAATATCCTTATTTTTTTATCTCATCGTACTTAGAGGTCAAAATTTCAAATTATAGATTACATTTAAGAATCATCAATTTAAGAAAGCAATATAAAAGTAGATAATTTTATTTCATTCTCTTTATTGTACAATATTTTAAAGAAATACTGAAATTGTCCTTTAAAACTTAAGTATAAGAGATTTAGATGGCAAACCTATTAAATTCCAAAGACGCGAAGTAAAATATGCCAGGTGACCTATTGCCTTTTAAAGAAATGAATAATACTGTTACCATAAATAATAGTAAATATAGTATATAATGAAAGATTTCTGTGGTGAAAATAATTTCCCTCAAATAAGATTAAAGATGGAACTTTTTCATAGGAAGCATTCAAAAAAAAATTTAAGAGGTAAATTCTAACAAAAAATTGAAAACTGCACTTTTATAATTTCAAAAAATTTCCATGCATGTCAGTAAATTTAAATATAGGGTTAAATAATCATTTCGATTGCAAACCATTCAAAAAAGCAAGAAAACTTATTGCTTGTGGATTAACGTAATTTACTTCATGTGATAATGATTTCAGTTTATGCTCTTTATATTTTAAATAATTTTGTTCTTATAGCAATATTCTAGATAGCAAATGAATATATTATTTTTATCCATTATTGTAATAATTATCAGTATTTGAATGACAGTGTACTGGCATTTTCTTTTGAAAATACTCTTAAAAAGGAAAATTTAAAGAGAAAAATTCCAAATGTTGAAAAAGAACAGAAAATTGTCGATTTATCGCTTTTGCGGCATTAATTTTTCGCTTTTAAGGTTACTAGAAAATGATAAAGAAGGTTGTCACATTTAGCGACTTATATCCAACAAAAAGCTACAACTTGGAGCGAAAGTCTGCCATGTACCGGCATGTCTGACCATAAAAGGACATAGTCGGAAGAAGTTATCTCCTAAGAAGCAGAGAGAAGAAAATGGGAATTACTATGAAACAGCGAGGCGAGAGATGGAAAGTTTTAATTTTTTTTTAAATTTACACTTTAAAAAAAATTTATATAAATAAAAATAATTAAAAATAATATATTATAATTTATATTTTTAATAAAAAACCCGCATTGCTTTTCTAAAAGTTAACGATTGTGCAATACAATAGACACGTGCTCATTCTAAACCAATTTAAACCAAATATTCAAAAAAATTTAAAAAATCTATCTTTGAGATAAAATTTTGGAGCACGAAAAATTTTGAGGCGGAAAAAAAAACCCATCGTTTTCTAAATATTGACACATGCGTAATCTGATAGCTACGTGATTGTTAAAAACCCGTTAAAACTGGTCTTTCTCGGAAAAAAATTATGGCTACGAGAAATTTTTTTAGAACTAGATTGATTTTGAGATACTGAAAAATCATCGCTTTTCTAAATGTTGGTAATTATGAAATATGAGAGAATATGATGTTTCTCTGTCCGATTGATTTCAAGCGACTTGATCCGATTGATATCAAGTGAAAAAATAACATTCTCACATGATAAATTGAAATCTGCGATAGAAGATTTCATTTTTTAAAATTATTAATTTATTTGTTTTGCTTCTTATTTGTTTATTTTTTAACTCGCATATTTTTGGCTAACTTTTTCATGAAACTTAATAATAATACATTTTAATTGAATGAAATCAGAAACATTATTTTGAAATGAAGATTATGGCATAGAAAACTAGCAAAAACTCTGCTTACTTTTTGTGCGCTTAGACCTCTTATATCAATCAACTATAACGCATTCTTACTTTATATGCAACAGCAACTCACTTTCGTTTTATCGTACATGTTAAGACACGTTTATATATGGAAATAAAATGATTTACAAAGTGTTTGCAAAATACTTTGCGCGGGCGTGAAATCCTTAAATTTAGTGGATACCTATTTATCCGATTTTCACGTAAAATCAAAAATTCTACTAATTCATAGTTTTGTGTTCGCACTATTTAGGTTGTGGGATCATTCAGGATCTTAAGGTCGCGATTTGATATCCGATTCCATAGAACATTCACCTTATATACTAATCTAGAGGCATTAAATATATAAATATATTTAGTGTCAATTATTCTAACTCAAGAGTAGTGTTAAAATTTGGAGACTTCAGATTCTTTGTATAAAGATAAGATCGAATGATAAGACCCATAATATTAATCAATCGTCACATATTTTTGATTGATTTTTACAACAATTCATTGAGCCATTACACATTGTGATAATACAATAAGACAAGGAATAATTGACCTTTATAATTTGACCTTTATTATCTTTATAATTTGGAGACTATTAATTATAAAGATAAATAAGGGTACTCAACCTATTTGTGATTGTGAATGACATGATTTTATCACCTGTTTATAAAATTTATAAGTAAAACTAATCTTCAAAGTGAAAATATAGCGAGGGATTTTATTTTTTCTTTAAAACTGAAATTTATTCTTTTATTTATATAAGGAACATGGTTTCACTCCCTTTTTCTATAACTCTAATTAATATGAGGTCCAAAAAATGTTTCTAAAAAATTAAATGTGTAATTAAAATTAAATGTCTCTAAAAATTAATTTAAATGTCTCTAAAATTATGAGGACAAAATTTACTTTCTCTTTATTATTGAAAAATCCTTGGACTTTTATAAATGGCAAATATTTTTATAAAATTTAAAATTAAAACGAGTCTCCAGAAATGAAGATATATGGCGAGACTTTACTTTCCCTTCATAACTGAAATTTATTCTTTGGATTCTTAAAGGCAAAGTAAAAAGTCCTTCATGATTCTCGGAGAAGAATTATCTAACTATTGTATATGAGAAAAGAGCAATAAAACACTTTCAGGTAAGGACAAGCTGTAAAGTATCCATATCATGAGCATTTAGGCATCGTATGTTTATTTTAGCTAAGAACGAATTGCCTAAAACACCTGAACAACCTTTAATCTTCTTGTTTGCAAACAAACATTCAGTTATGAGCTGAATAAGTAGTTAAATTTCGTATGAAATTTTTTCCCCTCCGTTTTGCAAATTATGTACATAAAAGATCTCAGTTGAGAAAAATAATATGTACGTCATTAGTTTTTATACACCACTATTTTTACTTAATTACACATCTTTATGTTTGAAAAGATGGAAGTTTGTAATCGTGTTTGTTACAAATTTTCTGCCTTGTCGGATTCCTTAACTTTTGCATAGGGATTGGCTCTAGATAATCTATTATATACAAAATGTTATATTTATTTAGCGTTTTATTCGTTTAGTGATTGGTAGATGGCGTGTCACCTGACCCATGATCTTTGAGGTTTGTTTTGCCAGTATTGTTTGAAATATTTAATGAATATTATTATTATGTCGTAGTAAGTATTTATATCCATTTGATGGTGAAATGATGACAAAAAAGGAAAAGTAAAATTTTAATAAACACAAATTTACAGCAAAAGAATTTAAATTAATATTATTTTTTAATGCTACTTTTAGAAACATTGTTTGTGGCAATACTAATGAATCGTTTTCCTGATTGTTTATCTTTCTCCTCTCTCAGTTGGCAATCGTCTGAATATATAAGCAATACATGTGTTAATCCTGCATTGTTTTTTAAAAATAGCATTGTGGTGTTCAACAATATCAGATGAAGAAAAAGATGGGAAGTCATATCATTGATTCTCCGACCCTCCTGAAGGCACCTGGATAAAGAAAACTGAATGCCGGACCGCCGCAACAGCAACACTAACGGGAACTGTGATTGAGTCCTAAGGGCCATCACTGGCCACGGTACAGCACTTCCCGAAGGAAGTTCATTCCGTCATCGATGGGAGGAGCCAGATCCCCATCTTTTTTGTGTACCCTCCAGGATGGCGAGATCCAACCACCATATCGGAAGCATCTCATCCTCATTTCGAAAACTCGATGAAAAACTGAATGAGAATCTAGTAACTTGAAAAGAAAAGCTGACCGTAAGGCTGTTAATTGGCTGCAAAATCTGAAAAAATTGATTCAATATTTAGATATGAAGATACAAGCAAATGATATTATTATTCAGGGATTTTGGGTTTTAAATCGAAAATCGACCCATCGAAAAATGTATGCTCTCATTATGAAAAGAATAAGTTTCCAGCTTGACTCAGATACTCTGTGTAGTTTAAAAACTTGATAAATAGAATTGGCGAATACTGCATACGATATCAGACAACATCGGGGTTGGCCAGCAAAAACGAGCAGAATGCAAAACCCTAAAGTAATACAATATTCTAATAGTTTCACAATTTATTTATTAGCTAATATATTAAATCTAACTGCACTTATACTCTATCTGATAGGCGTCATCGAATAGTGAATTTAAAAATGTCTATATATCAGTCAAAATGCATCAATTAAAAATATCTTTGTCTTTATAATTATGAATTATATTAAAGATTAAAAAGTATAAAATAATGTAATTAAAGAACATTTTAAATACATTTTTTATTAATATGCCAAAAAATAGAAAAGATTTCTTCATTCAAAAACATGGAGACAAAAGTATGAAAGAATGAAAAAAAGGTCGCGATGAATATCGTGATAAATTCTAAAAATTTATTAAAAGTAACAATACAATGTGAAAATGATTAAAATTCTAGTTTACTTATAGTATTTCTATAACTTTTAAACTCCATGTGATTTTCTTTTGATTAAAAATTATTTCTATTTTCAGTGCATTAATAGAATTGCGTTTTCAAGACATTATTTTTTTAAAAAACTTTTTAGATGCTTTATTCTTGAAAATGTTACTAGAAATTGGTATTTTACTTCTGATAATATTATTGCTATATTATTATAAGACGGCATTATAATAATATGGATTTCATATAACAGATTGCAAAAATTGCGATAACTCACCAAGGAAACAATATTCGATAAACAAAGTTTCCATACACTATGATTATTTATGCATTTTTTTTTATAAACTACGCAATCGTATTATTTTTTATGTTGCAATTTGCTATTATTTAATATAGTTTTGAAACAATATGTGGCAAATTGATAAGCTGGTAATTATGTTATGCCGATGAATATGAATTGAAGGAAGAATATTATGCACTCTATCCTACTATCTTATATAAATGAATTCTCAATACTTAAAAACCGTTTCCTCTACTCTTTTAGCTGGCCGCTGGCTTTTTTGTCAAATTAAAACACAAATGTGGCCCATTTTTCCATGAATGCATCTTAACCTCACTAATTAAAGTCATCAGATTTCTCTCACAAGAGATATTTAGGGGCCGCAAAGTCGCTTTGACTAAAAAAAGAACGGCATTTTCCCTTTATTGTGACTCATGGACTTGGCTGGATACGCTGTATAGAGGGGAATTTAGAGTGGACATTGCTTGTGAATTACCATCTCCAGGAATTTATGCTATAATGACATTACTACTATATATGCTATATTACAAATTTATACAATAATCACAATCACATGACCCTATCAGAATCTTATAGTAAAATCACTGAAGGGAAAAATTTCGGACACTTTGCTCTTATATAGTGATGTAGACTGACGAATCTGCGAAATTATGTTCTCTCTCTCTCTCTCTCTCTCTCTCTCTCTCTCTCACGCACGCACGCACGCACGCACGCACGCACGCACGCACGCACGCACGCACACACACACACACACACACACACACACACACACACACACACACAC
>JAPMOR010092900.1:35987-97628 GCA_026543865.1 Argiope aurantia
CACACACACACACACACACACACACACACACACACACACACACACACACCTGAATGAAGGGTGATATTGGGTTCTAAGGACCATGATCGATGAAGATCTGTGATTCAGAAACTCATGAAGCTAGAACCGTTGCAATATGTAATCTCTCTATAAAATAAATCAACTTAAAACATATATACATTCTGTGCTTTAGTAAAGAATTGGTCGGATCCTGTGCCTAATGGAGATTCATCCGATTTTCTTTCAAACGAAAGACAAATGTGGGTCAGGTTTCTTTCAAAGTTCAGCAAGAAGATAAACATTATTCTTATTTTGTAGGTAAATCGAACTATTATCTCATTTGCTCTAATGCTGTTTTAACCATCAAACAATCCTGAGTCCTTAATTCCTGATTCAATATCAAATAAAATTTTTGAACTCGTATAATTGCTATTTATATGTAATGCTACATGAAAGCACCTAAAATATTGTATATAATTATGAAATCGCTATTTTTTCCATATCTATTGCAGGAAAATATATTCAGCTTATCAAGATTCTTTACGAAAACATTTTGATTTAACCGCAATCCATTTTGAAGGAGAATCATTTGCTAAGACGATTTGCTTTGGGTCACGAACATTATAGATTATCCACAAGGTAAAAAGACAAATTAACCTTGCATTTAATAAACAAAACTTCCGGTATATTTCAATGAACATAGTAATTTAAGTAAGAGATGCAAGATATTCGTGTTAAATATTTCATTAATTTTGTTTCATCATATTAATTTCATGGTAGTTGCAATAATCATGATTAATCGAAAATATAATATTAATGGAAAATTGCAAATAATGCTACAGATATTTCTTTGATTAATTTCTAAACTAAATGATTTTCGCAAAACTGTTGATTAATTTTGTACTATCATAATATTATAGTTATTGTAATGATTTTACTAATGAATAATAATAACAGAAATTTTGAGAGAATTCATGATATATATATTAATACAGAGAATTAATTTTTATAATAATAATTTTACTCTGCCTGTTTTTGGTCTCACACATAGAAGTACAACAACAATAAAAATCCTTTAATAAATAGAATATGAGGTAGAGATATTCTTATTAAATTCTTCTCCGAAAAATATCAACACAAAATAATTAGGCAATGTACTTTAATTTTAAATGATGATTAAATGCATTGTGTAATTACTTCTTCGGTTTGAGACAAATAACTTTGTATTGGACTCTAGATCCCTTAGTAATTTTTCAGAATAAAGTAATCCAATATATTTTTAATATATCCAATATAATCCAATATATTTTTAATATAGAAAGCAATGCATTGAGAATGTAGAGAGAGTAAAATTATAAATTTTGAAATTTTGATGAGTTTCGACTTTAAAAATCTGGCAGGGTCCGAAAAATTAACTTTGGGAAATTATTTATGCCGACTTGTGCATCTATATATCCGTAATCATTCATTTTCGTAAAAATGTGAAATTGGAATGCAAGTTCTCATGGTAAAATTCAAAATATCATTTGTAAAAATCATTAAAATACTATACAAATATAATTATATAAATATAAATGTATCATAATCATATATAAAATTCTATATGATTTTCTACAATAAATACTAATTTCTATTTAAAATTATATAAATATTACGTAAATTAAAAACTGGTGAGATTGAATGCACATTTTTGAACAAAAATTAAATTGAACAAAAAACATTTTCTACAGATAACAGCTTTTAAAATTGCATCAAAAGAGACGCTCAAAATTGCTTAAAAATTATATGTCAGCGAAAAAGCTGATTTTGATTTCGTTTAGATAATTTTTTCTAATGATAATCCAAGTAAATCTGGCTGCCTGATGGGGGAAAAAATTAAACAAGTAATATACAAAAAAAATTAAGTCAATTCCTACTTTCGCAAGAATTGAACTCGCATTCTTCAACTTCACGTGAAAAATACTGAAATCCTTGCATTTTACCGATTGAGCTACTGCCTGTTGATTTCAATTTTTATTACAAACTGCGAAAAATCTATTTAGAGTATTAAAAATTAATTAAATTTAATAATTAATGAATTAATATTTGAAAAACTGTATTAACATCAAGTATCATCCACTACAAGTTTAAAAAATTGTATTTGAAAAAGTATTTTATTAACGATTGAAAATTTGAACAAGATATATAAATATATATAGGTAGAGTGCGAACTAATAGTAGAAATTGAAAAATACCACATTCTAAGTAAAAGTTTCAAGAAGAGAATATAATAGATTATTACAAAGTAAATCCATTAATAAATTTTCTTTAATGAGAAAAGATGAACTAATATTTAGTACAATAAATACTAAATACTATTTTTTTCTGAATGAGATTTTGGAGCCATTAATTATTCATTTTATAGTCACTTGTGATATTTATTTCTAATATTTAATAAAGATAATTTTAATGCTCCCTGTCAATTTAATTCCCGAAGAAAAATTTGAAACTCAATGTCATTTTTTATATATAACGAATTTTAATGAATGACATATTTCATAAAATTTCTGATCATTTGTTCGTTTATGATGTACTAATGGGCTTTGTTTTCACTCTTGGATATATATATATATATATATTTGAATTTTGGTTCGAGGAAAAAATAAAATCGTTACTAAATTGATGCGCTTTTAAAAATGCAAGAGAACTGATTTACATTTCAAACCTGTAATTCTTACTTATCAGTTCTGAAAGTTATTATAACTTTACAACGAAAAATATAGATACTTGTTCTGTTTATAACTTATTAATTATGAACACAAAATGCTTTTTCCCTATTTCCTTTTTATATAAATTATATTTCACAGAGTTTATAAACGTGAATTCGTGGTTATTTTTAACTAATTGGGATGCTTTATATAGGAAAATGTGGGACAGATATTGCTTGTTCACAGTGCGATTTTATGTATTATGAACACTGGGAGAATGTACAACGCATGCGCATTCTTTAATAGGTCTGCCTATTTCTTGACATTCCTTTATTACCTAGATTTATTATGATCATTGTTAAATTGATATTTACAAATTTCGATATTTGCAATGTTAAGATGACGGAAATTCCCTAAAATATTTCATGATACAATTCAATGTCATGCTTTGCTTCGGGAATCAAGTTTAATCTGGCAGGAATACATACCATTTTTTTGGCGCAGTTTGGTCAAAAATAACTCTTGCGCAAAAAAAGAAAAAAGAAAAAGAATCCTACTAATTGGTAAATAAGCTAACTAAATGATTTAAAAATTATTTTAAACTTAGAAATTATATATTGTAACTAATAATAAATAAAGTTATTTTAGATTATAAATTTTTTTATTACCTGCAAAGTTCTTATAATTAAAGTTCACTAGTTTAGAACGCTCTAACGTTAGGTCTATGGCTTCCAACAATACAAAATTTCAAGAGAATGTAATTATAGGAATGTGCTTGATGGCAATCGAAAAAGTTAAAAACTTTATAAATAGATGAAGTTGCACCAACATTTGGCAATTTTCCAGATAAATAAATCGCGAAAAACTTTTTAAATGTTATGCTAAAATTAAAAATTGCTAATTCAAAAAGTTTTCCAGCTGTGTCTACCACTCCAAACAATGCAGAGAAAAAAAATAAGGTTATATCCTGTGATACAATCTGCATCAGCAAGCAAAATTAAGAATGTTTGCAGTGACAAATAAACAAAATTATGCTCAAAGTCCAATAAACTCTCTATTAATTTATACACGCTTCTTCTTCTGAGTTTTCTACTGCACAATGTAAATTATCTTGCATGATTGAGTAGATAGAGAACTTAAGACTGTTCTTCAGATCAGAGTCTTTAGATACAGAGTCTTTCAAAACCTTCAATTGTTCTTCAAGAGTCTTTCAAAACGTTCATTTGTCTTTAAATGCAGTCTTTCAAAAACTTCACTATCAAAATCGCATTATATGAATTAGTAGATAGCGAACTTGAGACTGTTCTTTATATCAGAATCTTTAGATACAGTCTTTCAAAACCTACAACTGTTTTTAGATGCAGAGGCTTTCTACAGTTTCATTCGTCTTTAAATGAAGTCTTTCAAAACCTTCACGACTAAAATTGCATGATATGAATGAGTAGATAGCAAACTTAAGACTGTTCTTCAAATCAGAGTCTTTAGATGCAGAGTCTTTCAAAACCGTCATTTGTCTTTAGATGCAGTCTTTCAAAACTTTCATTTGTCTTTAGATGCAGAGTCGTTCAAAACTTTCAGTACTAAAAATCGCATGGTATAAGATCAAGCGATTATGATGGCCATATTGTTTGAAAATAATGACTTATAGTACAGTCTTTTGCGAAATAGAGCTTTAATAAAGTTTAAACTAAGTGGGTAATGTCCGGTAGTGTACCGCCTTGAACAAAAAATTGTTTTGAAGAAGAGCTCGGCTCTTGCACCTCAGAAATAAATGAATAAATAAAACTGATTATACGAAATCTGATCCACTGAAGGAAAATGCAATATCTTGTGAGTGTCTGTCTAAGATCACCTTAGATATTGGAGCAGCGCCATCTACTGACGAAAATTGTAACTGCTTCGGTTTCCATTGAGCACATTACTTGTATTACATGCTAATGAAATTATGTTTCATCGAAAACCATAGAGCCAGCTATAAAATCTTCCAAATAGGCGAATTTTACTTGGAATAACCTTATATATCAAGCGCAATTATTTCTATTGTTTCTATTAATTTGAACTAGATTCAACTCATCAAGATATGAATGCTACTAAAAATGGTCAAAGCAATGTTACGAAAGAGAATTACAAATAAGAAAATAAATAAATAAACTTTTTTATGGATGAATTATTTTATTCATATATGTATTCAAGGGTAAATATGATCAATAATTCTTAAGTACCCTTGAAGACAAAATAACTCACACTTAAGATGTAACGCATTCTTTTCTATGTAATAAATCATATCTCAAATAATAATGAAAATAAATGTATGCCGCTTCAGTTTGTGCCTGATGATGTTCTACAGAGCCTACTGTTGGCCTTAGAGATACCAAATTTGGCACAGATGTATTTTGGAGAGTAAAGATATGTAAATGGGAGTAAATTTTTTGAGACAACCTAAATAAGTAATCTGTTTTAATTTAAAAAAATATTTTATAACTTAAAGAAATATTAGCTACCAAAAAACTCACTTTAACTAATTTTAGAATTCAAACTATTATATCTACTATTATTATTCTAATAGTATCAATTTATCTGTGCAATTTTTTTATGAATTTCAAAAAAAATAAATAAAAATATTTTTAGTACCATCAATACTTTTCATTTTTTTGAAATGAAATGTTTCACTACTTTTTTCAAATTTTTAATCATGAAGGATTTTTTTTTCACATTGCTCTTGCTTTTTAATATTTTTTCATAATGCCATTTTATTTTATAAAATTTTATTTCATCAATATTTTGTGCAGTCTGTTAATAAAGTGCTTTAAAATAGCTCGTAGTATATCGGTATACAGAAAGACCATACTGGTTATTCTTTTATTCACTAACAAGCATACTTCAACTTATCTAACTTGTTGCGCAGCGTGCTCATTTAATATTTATAAAAAAATCTTTATATTCCTTTAATGGTAGACTGAACGGCGTATTTTATGTAGGAAATAATAAAACGGAATTACCATGTTATACAACTTGCAATTGACGCAGATGAGTTAAATATGACGTCATGTATGTTAATTCCATTTAAGACTATTATATACATAATAAACAGGTGTAAGGTTAATGAAATAACTAACAAATCTTAAATCTTAAATGAGCAAACCACCTGCCTATTAAAGCAGAATATGTTAAGTAATGATAACCATATTTTAAATTTAGCTGTTTTCTAGTTCAGATTAGTAATATTTTTATTTTACTGGTAAAAAAAATCATTCCTTTTGTGTTAAATCCTTAATATATTAAATGATTTTAACTTCTTTACATACCTTGAATCTTTCATACATTCGTATTTCCAGGAAAAGAAGTTGCGTCTGATTGCTACAGCATTTGAAAAGTTCCGGTGAAAATGATAAATTTCTTATGCTTTCAGAAATGGTATTAAATAAGAATATTAGTTACGCTTTCAGAAATTGTCTAGAATAAAACTATTAGGATTTGATAACAGTAAATAACACGCATTAACAGCATTTTTACTTATGTATTTTTGACTAAATATTTCTTATGCAAGATGCTTGATCCATAAGGAAATTTACTTAACGAAGACTTAACATCTAACTATAGAGAGAATAAACTGTGAACTATTCGCCACAATATTTATTTAAGCATGTCAATCAATTTTAATGAATCGTTCCTATGAACTAATTTTATGACAATTGCAATAAAATATTCAGAATGCAGATTAACTGTTCCTGGAACTACTGCTTTTACAATTTTTAAAAAGACATTGAAACATTTCAGTGAGATTACCATCCACATTTGAAGCCATAGGATGGTTTGAAGGACAGATATACAAGTATGATAGGTTTTATTGGCACAAGAGTCAATTTTGCCATTGCTACTTCAAGACATTTTTAGTATGGCCTTTGTAATTCTAAATTATTGTCAGATGAGACGTCTGAGCCAGTTTTATCTCTCTAAACTTCCCCAGATAAAATATACATGAAAGCTGCCAGCAATCAGACCTTGAACTGCAATTGTTATGTCCAAAAATTAAGGCTCTACTCTTTAGCAGTTGTTCTTTAAAATAACTAAATAAAATATTGCAGACAAATATGGTTGGGTAAAAATATTTTTAATTGAATCAAAATGATTTATTTTCTATGAAAAAATATCAAGAGTCATTCATGAAATTTTAATTTTTCCTTGCATAATAATAATAATAAAAAGTGCAAACAAGTTATTTTAAATTTTGTTAAACAGATGTGATATTTGAGCTCTATCTTCAAGTGCATGTTCCTATGCAGTCTGATAATGAATCTTTAAAAATACCGTGGAATAATTCCACTAAAATAATATATATTTTCTGATTTAACAGCTGAAGTGATCAATTATATAAAGAATCCCAGTAATAAATTATTTTTTAAATCTGAAGTTCTATAATTAATTCTAGTAAATGCTATTTTGAATGATTTAAAGAAACCCAAAATTTATTTAAAATAAGTTCTTATAGCAATCACATTCTTATCATTGAGGTTATATTAACAAAAAGGAATAAGCAAAGGTTTTGATTTAAAAAATGCCAATGGTTAATTATTTAAACTTCTCAAATTTTTAAATTTTATTGGACAATTTTGAAGAAGTCAATTTTTTGAAAAGATAATTAGCAGCGTTTTGGAAGATATAATTTGCCATAATTTCTTTTCCATGTACTTCATTTTTATGAAATATTTCTGTTTCTTTTTCTGCTATCAAAAATCATTTAAATACTTTGTCAGACCTAAATTGCACCGCATAAAGAAAGTATTTATGTTAATAGCACTTAACTTAATGAAAAGAAAAATTACATCTTCATTTATAATACACGTGCCGTTAACACTGCATAAGATTAAGGACAATTAAAAAACAATTGATGTTGGAGCATTTCTTCTAAGAAATTCTACGGTATTAAGATACAGACATGCTAAATGTTAAAATAAACGGATATTAATAGTAAACAAAAATGATATATGTTAAAATAGAAAAATAAATCAAGTTTTAAAAGCAGACAATTCACGTTATTCTTAATATTTCCCTTTCTCACGTTTCGAATAAGTCTCGTAATTTATGGCTGTATTCCTTCCTGTTCTTAACCTGACATCAAGGAGAACATTTCTACAGTTCTTTTTTATAAAGACTTGCAAAACAGCAAAAGGAAAACACTGGACCAAAACATTGCGACAGATGTTGTCATTCGAAGGTTATGTGCACGCTTGACGTGCGAAAACAAGAATTTCGAATACGGTGGAAAAACAAAATAAATAATCGTCTCATCTTCTATTCATAATAACATTATTGTATATTTCTGGCATGGCTTAGGGTTTCGAGTTTTCCGGGGCTATGATAAAGAGTTTATTCTGGAATACAATATTTCTGAAAATATTTTTATAAGATTAAAGCAAACTATTTTTCTAATGATATGAATATGAATTTATGATGGGATTAGATTTAATAGAATGGAATATTGTTGATGCTTCCATGAAGTATGAACTTTTTTGTACGATGAATTTATGCATGTGGTTTCTTTTTTTTTTTTGAATGGAACAACAGCAGTTGTTGATATAAAGATTCTTTTTAACATTTTGATGACGATTTTATGGTGAAATTAGATTCTTTGGAAAATAATTATTGCAATTTTTTTTCTCCAGAAAAAGAGAAATATCGAATTTTCTAGGGCTGCGATGAAAAGTGTATTCTGGAATGAGATCTGAAAATGAATTATTACCATCTTTTTTACAGGAACTAAGTAACCATGCTTTTTAATATTATGAGCAAGAATATATGGCGGGATTATATTTAGTTGAATAGAATATTGATGCTGTTTCTATAAGTATTATGTTAGGAATTTTCCAGAGTTATTTTTAATTTATACTAGAATGAGATTTAATTTTTAATTGAACAGAATAATTGAAGTCGTTCTTATAAAAATCTTCAGCACTAAGAAAAATTGTAATTAAATTAGAATTTGTTAAACATTATTATTACAATGCTTTTCAGAGGAATAAAAGTATCGAGGCTAGGATGATGAAGTTTCTAGAGCTATGATGAAGAATTTATAGAGGAGTTAGACTGTACTGAATAGAGCTATTGTATTTACTTCTAAATGTATTACGTTTCGGAATTTTCTAGTATTTGTAAAGGAATGGATCAAAATATTTTCATAAATAACAGATTTCTTAACGAGTTTTAAACATGAACTTTTTTATCAAAACATGATTTTTTAAAGACTTTTATTTTATCTAACAATACTCATTATTTTAATATTAATGCAGTGGTTTGGTATTAAATCTCTACCAAAATTACAAAGACCCAAAAGTGACGTTGCCTTTTTAGAAGAATCGATAGCAGCTGCGTTTTAAGCAAATATAAAGGGGCATTTCTTCTCAACTCTAAAAGAAATCACCATTGTAATTCTAAAAAATAATCACAAAACAAACAAAAAATAATTGAATGTCCGGATTACCATAGATGGCAATAAAGGTCTAAGAACCGTATAGAAGTTATACCATTTGAAGTGCCTTTTCTGCTGAACCTCAGAATTATGTGACAGCAATTGGAATCATAAATCGGCCGAGCAAGTAAACAGTAAAGTAGCTTACGGAATATAAATAAAATGTATCGATATTAATCAGATACTATTTTTGGAAAAAAGCTGTTGATTCCTTTCCTAATAATGAAGCATCTGAACAAGTATTTTATAGAACTCTCAAAGAAACGGTTAAGTTCAAGGCCAAATACATATCTGAGCACAAGCCTTGTTGAGGGGGGAAATACTGAAGTGGGCGATGAAACTTACTTATGGAGAGATATAAACCGTTTATGTAAATGATCTATCGCATGCATTATGGCCAAAGGTAAAATAAATTTCTTTCTTAACGATAGGACTCATCTTCTTTTTTGGATCCTTTATCCTTAATTAAAAAAAATCTATTGAATTTTTATTATTGAGCAATGGAGATTAATGATATACATTTTTTAAGTAGCATATTAACAACAGGAGAGGACCGCCTTTGTTTATAACAACCAATAATTAAGATTATTATTATTATAAGACTTCGATTTTTCTCTGTAAATAGCTGGCAGAAAATAAACTAAAAGGATCACATAAACCGAAATTCTTAGCGCTTTTTAACTAATTTTACCGAATTTTTCAACACTTCCTAAAAGATCTGAATTACAAATAATGAAATCAAAATGTTTATTGTGTTATTTCCATGTATTAATCAGTTTTCAAAGGTGTTTAAATATTACTCTGTCATTCATTATTACTTTTAATACATTTCCAAAATAATTTCTGTCAACTTTCACTGTATATGAAATATTACACTATTATCTCTGTATAAAAACAAACGCCAAAAACTTTCATCAAAATATCTGCGCTACTCTACATCTTACGAATTAATAGATATTACGTAAGCTATTAATTCCGTTTATCAATTATCGCCAATACCTCAATTATCGCTTATCAGTTATCGCCTATTACCTCTAAATATTTTCATCAAAATATCTACATGCCTCTAAAGTATACGAAATAGAGAAATATTTTATCTTTGTATTTATAAAATATTTAAGGAAATAATTAATTAAATTAATTATTCATTAATTGAATTACTTTTTTTTTCGCATTGTTCTCTGGGAATACGTGTCAGTTGCTTTCAATCACTATGTGTAAGTTTTTATAAATAGCTGAATTTGTTTAGATATGATATCCCTACTAGTTTATCATACGCATATTTGCATTCACTAAGTGTCGATGGTTTAAAGTTTAACACTTCAAAATAGTTTTTCAAAGTTTAACGCAACTAAAGAAAACATGACCATGACAGCAACACTTATAAATTAAAACAGGTAACGACAGAGACAATTTAAGGTTCATTTCGTTGCAAAGCACGTAAACGTACTTCGTAATAGTAAAAGAAACTTTTCTGAAGCGGTAAATAAGTTAAAACGTTTCACTGAATTTGTGAATATTTTTATTATTCGTAGTGTGCAAAGCAAAGAAGAAGCTTAGATGGTGTTTAGGAATTTTTTTTTAGTATAATAAAATGATCACATTTTATTAACTATATTCTTTAAAAATTAAAAATAAAATTTGAAGTAATTGATTTGAAATGAATTTGCAAGCCTCTTAAGGTGAAATAACTTAAGAGGCTTTAATCATACTCTGAAGAATTTAAAATTTAAAACTTAACTTAAACTTTCACTTTAAGATGAAAGTGAAATTCAGAAAGTCAAGCGTAATTAAACAAGTTAGGAAACTCTGGGCACAATCATTTAAACTTCAGCATTTTATCTTCTAGTAAATAAATGTTTTCGAAATATTTTTAAAATTAAATATTAAATACTTTTGAAATTAGAATCGGATGAAATGAAAAAAAGCATCTTAATTTTTTTGATCAAATTTAATTCATTTTTACTATCTTTTATTTAAATAAATCAATATTTTATTTAATAATTAATTTTCAAAACGAGTTTTTAAATAAAATTTTTTCAATAACTTCTGATGCAAGATTCCTGCTTATTTTTAAATCACATTTTCTAATTTAAATGCTGAAATACTCTAGAGATTTTTCATGGAGGTAAAATATAAAAGAACGTCAAATGTAAATCAAAGTTTCTTTGCATATGTTTGCAACAAATATTTGAATTTCTATATAAATAGATCAATATTAAATAAATAAACTTCACAAATACAATTAAATGAAAATCAGTTTAGTTAAGTTATATTAACATCCCGTTTAAAAGCAACACTAAGGCTATTTTGAGACATACCTCTAATTGAATCGCGGTTATATGACCGGGACGACTCCTGAACTGGTGCCCATCTTTCCAAACGTCCACACCATGCCAGCGGGAGCACACGTGGTCCCGACGGATTTAGAATGCACCAGATCCTCTTACGCGGCGGTTCTTCAGTGGAATCGAGTCTCGAACCTAATCCTCCGGTTACGAAAACTTTGCCACCAGGCCACCGCAGGCCAATTAAATGAAAAATTGCCAAATGAATGTAGGTTATGTGCAATAAAAAATAAATTCCTCATGTTGTCCTCCTTTCTTTTAAGCATGTCTAACCCTTATGTTTAAAACCATAATATGTAGTTAAAGAGTTAAAATTATTTTGTGGTTTCTGAGGTGGTTGAATAAGGAGTAGTAAAATATTTGTAATAAGCGTTTAAAAATTAAAAATTTGGTATTTAATATGCTTACCAAAGTTTAGAAAATGTTAAATAAGAAAATTAGTTATAAGTGAAAAAATTCAATTGCCATTAATAAATTGATACGTTTTATTTTGCCGTCGTTCGTGCTGCTACTAAAGTTTTACTCTACTTTAGAGAGAATTGCTGTTAGAATTCTATTTGGCAACTGTTTAATACTGTTAGATTAACGTCCTATTTTGAATATACGTCAGGACAATGGCCTAACGACAGTAAGTAGGGGAAAACGGGAGAGGCACAGATGTCTGGGATACCAGTCTAAAAGGTTACCATGGAGACAAAATGTTATTGCGTTTGTGTCACTTTTTAATGAAGGTGCGAGAAAAATAATATTCTTTCTCAGTGCAATTTACGCTTGCTAAGACACTGTTGACGTTTGGAGACGAAAATAATTATTTTATATGATGAGTGGCATTTACTTTCTCTTACGCCACTGCTCTAGGATTATTTTTGACTGAACACTTTGTCCTTTTAAAACAGTGTATTATAATAATTAAGACATCTAAGTAGAACTCTCTTCTCCGGATTTTCACAGTGTATAGGCAGGAGGATAATTAACCCAGACAGACTGAACAAATATCAGATTTACAATAATGAATTCAAGGTTCATTTCAGTTCTTTGCTATAATCTTTGATGGCATTAGGAAAATATATCCTATTCTGCTAGTTATCATGGTCTATTTTATAATCTGTGTGCAGGATGATTCAAAAGTCCATTAACAGTTGAAAATTCAAAAGTTTACTGAATAATATAGGCAGGGAGGTAAAAATTGACACACATGCTTGAAATGTCTTGGGGTTTTAGTAAAATAAAAAAAGTGCAAAAGATGACCAATTGATGGCTCTTCATATGACGGCAAAAGCAATAATTAACATAACAATTGATTTTTAGCAAAAGACAATTCTTTATAACAAATGCTGAACATGTCGATCGTCATTCGCCAGCGATACCTGTAGAATAATGTTGTGAACAGCACTTGTGCACCATTTCTGTAGGAGTGGTGAGAAATTGTCGTTAGATGTTGCTGTTTGGCATCCTTAATGAGTTGGTAGACATTTGACTTCAAGTAACTCTCAACCAACATCATGCAATGAGGTTTTCACGACAGTTCTAGGATTTTCTGTAGTTCAAATTCTGCAAATGTGTTATTAAACGGACCCCCTGAGTGTGAAATGGGCTTCATTAGTCCACAAAATTTTAGATAAACAATCTTCATCCACTTTTTTTGCACATTTTTTTTGTTTCAATAAAACTCCATGCCATTTGAAGCACGTGTATCAATTTTTACCTCTCTACCTACCATCATTCCACGAATTATTAAATTTTCAAATGTTAACGGACTTTTTAATCACCCTGTACAATCTGTCACAAAGATAACTCAAAAACATATTGAGCTAGATGGTTGAAATTTGGTATACAGTATTTGCACCAAATTGAAAGATTTCTATCAAATTTTGTGTAAAATCTCTTCAGAGAAAGTCTGTCTGTTCGAATATAAGTTATACTATGCTTACAAAACGAAGAGGGGTGGACAGATAAAATAGACACTTTTCAAATTTTCAGCCCAATCTAATAAGGGAGTGACCGTCTGTCGGTCTGTACTGTCAAACCATGTTAACGCGATAATTTAAAAACTCAATAACTTAAATATATCAAATTTGACATGGGATTTGGTAATTAAGATTTTGTGTCGATTTTTTTTTCTCAATCGTTTGAAAAAAACATGTCTAAAACAAAAATTCGATTTTTTCGATACTATTAACAGCATTCCAGAGATTAATCGTGTAATAACTAGCCATAAAAGATATGACAGATCCAGTAAAAATGCCAAATTCAGACCAAAAGTTAATATTTTGTAACTATTGTACGCCAGTGCCATGTAAGGCGTTCTCTGGCATGACAAGTTTATTAGAGATTATACCGGAACGTTCTGAAGAGACCACTCCAACTTGTTAAAAAACAAATTGACTATAAAATTGCGCTGTTTCCATGCTTCGACGGTTACAGAAAACTTCTTTTCATTCTTAAAGAATGTACCAATCGAATCATGTTTTTAAAATAACTCAAAGACTTTTAATACATCCTATACTTCTAAATTCATATCTCATAAGGAATAAAATAAGAGAAAGATAACTGATTTATGCAAAATTCTTATATTTCTACGTTATATTTTTATAATAACACATCAGTAATAAATGATATCCATATCATTAAACGGTATAAAACATGTGAAATGATGTATGGGTACTTGCGCATTAGAAAAATGGAAGTCATGATACAAATGGCAACAGATGGCAAACTACAACTTTGACCCAAAACATTACTTCACTTCCTTTATATAATAAGTTTATCCAGTTCCAACCAGTAAGTTAGACGCAGATATAAAACTTTCCGATTGTCAAAATTAGAGATACAAATCTTAAAAGATTCTGAGTATACAAAGTCTCTTAAATATAGAAACATATCACCTTTTTTTATTTTCTTAGCAGATAAGCTTTACAACAAACTAGCTGAAGGCAGCCTTCAAAATGACATCTGTACATTTACAGCAATATTACGATAACTTAAATTGTATCTTTGCCTGGGTTAAGACGCTTATTAGAGTTGGTCTTTCTGATAATCTTACTAATTCCAGAGTTGAGGTTAAATAATTTACACAACAGATAAAGTTCAAAACAAACCAGTTCGAAGCAACCGTTAAAACAGCATCTGTACATTTCCAGTAATATTGAGATAAATTGTACTTCTTTGGTGCAAGTTCATCTTCATGGAAATTTACAAGGTTAAAGATATCGGATATTCGAGTTCGTATTTGTTTTAAATACCATATCTCGGTTTGTTATATCTTTCTACAGTTTTACTTAAAATAACTAATTTCATGCTAACAAAGACGGAATTTAGTAATCGATTTTTTTTCACTCATTTCTTTATGTAGTAGAGTTTTGAAACTTCGCAGTCATATTTACAACATTTTAATAGTTTCAGAAATTAATTATCATTTAATCAATAAATTTTTTAATACATATGATTTAATTCTGGTTAACAAAAATGTAAAAATTGAAAGGAATTTATAAAGTGAAAAATAAAAGTTAATAAACCAATTTAAAAAGATTGATAGAAGATATATTAAAATATTCATATTTATATAACTCTTTCAAGAAAATTTTATCATCGTATTCTTGCATAGTTTTTGAAAAATGAATTTCATTTTTAAATATATGTATATCTGCTATATGACATTAATTTCCACAGCTTACAACCCATCTTTGTCTTCCCAACAAATCTTATGTACACAGGCTGAATATTAGAAAATTTTGTAATTTAATCCAGATAATTACCAACTATTAACTTAAAAATATGAAATATATTCTGGAATGCCAATAGAGTGAAGAAAATGCAAATACTATATTCTTATCTTCACATTCGTTTTTCTACATAAACCATCAAATGGAGTGCAAATATATACAAAATTAAAAGGAGAGAAGACTATTTTTTGGTATTGTAAAGCACAAAAGGGTTTTAAACAAGCAAAATATTTTTGTATTATAGAAACTATGAAATCTTTATTATTTGTTTCAATATGGCGTCCATTCCACAAAAAATGTATAGAATAGACAAATTGGACCGTCCATGAGTGTAGCACCAAACTTTTATTCTTGACCAACAATTTTACGCAGTTGAATGGATAGAATTGGCTATTGTGCTTGAATAATTCATTGAATTCAACATGTCATCCTAATGATAAAAAGGAATTGTATGGAAGATTTTACAAGGCCAGAAAAAGTATTATATATATTAATTATAACAAATGACAATGACATGTTATAGTTTTGCTACATAAATAAATTACAGCATAGATACATGTCATCGTATAGTGAAAAAATACGTGTTATGGAGTATTTATAACTATTCAAAAATAAAGTAAAATTATTTCTATTTTTGTGAATTATTGTTCATTTCCATAAGTGAAATACTTTTTAAAAATTTATAAAGGGCAAAATAGGATGTCTATGTGAAAATTTTAATGTTTACATCTGGTATATTATCTGTAGATTTCGTATAGTTCTATTCGTAGATTTCGTATCGATTCGATTAAAATATCGTTCAAACATTGTATAGAGCAGAGGCTGATTCGAAAATACCAAAATTGGTGCATAGTTACATACTAAACAGTAAATGCTCACAAAGAAAAAGGTTTGGAAATTTTCTTTAAATTTTAAATTAAAAAAAATTAATCAAATTTTCAAATTTTTCAAACTTGAAAATTCGATTAATTAATTTTCTTAAATTACTTCAAACAATATTATTACATATAATCTAATTTTATACCAATTTAATTCTTTTTAAAAATAAGCTATTCAATTGAACTAATTTTATTTTTCTAAATCTTTCCTAAAAATATTTTTAAGTATATTTTGCAACAATACTGTTCATTCCTTTAGTTATTTTATTTATACTCACAATCACAATGATATAAAAACATATTATTTGTGTGCATATTTTATATTACTGTAATCAAAAAAGTATTAAAAGTATTATTATTATTACATTTTTAGTAGATATCGTCTGCAAACTTTTATCAAACACTTTTAAGACTTTCATAAACATTCTGGCAACGGTCAGGAATTTATTTCTTTTTATCGTCTGAAAATAAATTTGTTTTTGATAAGAATTTTCACTTTGTGGATTTTCCAAAATGACGAATGTCTTTGAATAAAGAATATGCAATAAATTTTTTTTTTGCAATGAAATTTCCACTACAATAGTATATGAAATGTTGCAAGAGGTTTTTAAGATGACAGTTTATCAAAACAACAGTAATAAATAAATTACTGTTGTTTATATAAAAAGTTGAAAGATGATGGAGAATTTATCTTTGACTATCCTTTGTGATTAATGATCAAGATATCAATAAATTCAAAAATTTTTGTTGTTTGCAATAAAAGTTAACAATAAGAATTTTTAATCAAATTTCTTTATGGATTATTTGCTGTAAATCTATTAAAATATCAGTTATCATTGCGACTATTAGTTTCTTCAAGAATTTTGAATTTGCTCCCCATCCTTCTAAAAAAAACCCCATAACATGTTTAAATGGTTCTGGAAATATTTTTCAAGGCAATTTCCTTCTAAAAACCAAACTTACTATATGCTTTTGATATAGGAAGAATTCAAAAATCAAGTGAATAACGTTTGAAAAGTAAAGCAAGATCGAAAAGATTACTCAAAGTTGCTGAAAAATCAAAGCATTGTCGAGTGTTTTCTTAAGACTGTGCATTATGAATTCTTCACAAATGATTAGGCAGTCAAAAATAGATTATTATTACGCCGTTCGTGTAAAACAATTAATTGAAAATGGTCTGAAATATGGCGAGATAACTCATTTGTTTTGCACCAAGATAATGCGCATATTTCAAGTGCAATTTTTGTTTCTGAGATTTTTTGCTGAAAATTCAACAAATACTGCTTTACAGGTTCATGTTTTCACATTTCTATGATTGAAATTTTCTCTTCCTGGTAATCGTTTTGAATCCATTAATTTGATTAAAGAAACTTATTTGCGGACTCTGAAGAGGTTTCCAAAATGACTTTAAGACATGTTTTCATAACTGGGGACAGAAGTGTATTGTTCAGGCGGTGGAGATTACATTGAAAGATATGCAATAAATTGATACTTTCTGTCTTATGCTACCATTCCAGTTACTTTCTAATACTGTAGTTTAAATGAGAGTAAACTTCTTAAAAAATTAAAAAAAAGGAGATAGACGAATTAACCCTAAAATATTATCAATCCTCAATGTTTCGGAATTGAAGTTAGAATTTCCTTAAATAAATACATAAACGGGAAAAGAGATGCAATGAATTAAAAATAATACACTTTGAAGGACATACAAATAAATTATGATGAATAAATTGATATTTTTTATCTTATACCACCGTTCCGGGTACTTTTTGATATGGTAGTTTAAATGAGAGTAAATTAAAAAAATCAAATAAAGATAGACGAATTAACCTTAAAATATTATCATCCACAAAAATTTCAGAATTGAGGTTAGAATTTCTTTAGAAAAACCCATGAAAGGAGATGCAATAAATCAAAATTAATAATAAACTTTGAAAGAGATTGAGTAAATTTTGATGAATAAATTGATACTTTTTTATGCCACCATTCCATGTACTTTTTGATACGGTTATTTAAATGAGAGTAAATTTTTTAAAAACGAATCAGAGACGAATTAACCCTAAAATGTTATGCAACGATGTTTAGAACTGATGTTAAAATTTCCTTAAAAGAACATTTGAAAAGAGATTCAATGTGTTGAGTTGAGTTTGTTTTTTATGGCACAAAAGCCATCTTTGGCTAAGCTGTGCCAGTTTCTTGCACTTAAAATATTTATATCAATTGATAATAAAATCAAAATATGGAATGCTTACAGAATCCAAAGGTCTAAAAGCGTAAATCTGTGAGTCGTGAAAAAGCGTAACAATGATGTATGGGACTGTGCGAAAAAGCGCAGTTAATGCTTAGATGTGATTATAAAAAACCTAAAAAAGCCAATATGTGGGGTTTTAGAAATCAACTCGCCCAATTCAGGTCGAGATTTCCGAAAACATGCAAGACACTGGATAGAAAAACGTGCACATTCTACAAGAATATGTAAAACAGATATATGACTATTACACATTGAGCCAAAGGGTGTTGCCCCCATCAACACATGTCGGTGGGTGAATCTAGTGTGTCCAATCTTCAACCTAGTTAAAATTATGTCCAGTTTTCTGCTGTGTAAAGTGGACCAGAAATCTATTGTAGGCTTAATTGTATGGAGCTTATTGCTAATCTGTGCATCCCATTCATTTTGCCATTTGGAATGCAAAATGTGACATATATATTTCTTATAATCATAAAGAGGAATCTGTGTTGATAAGAAAGTAGTAGCCAATTTAGCTGCCATATCAGCTAAATTGGCTGATTTATTTCCTGGAATTCTCACATGTGCGGGGACCCAGCATAAAATAATTTGAAAGGCCTTCCAGATAAGTTTGTCATACAAGTTTAAAGATTCAAGGAAGATTTCATTGAAGATTTCTTGAAGATTCATACAAGATTCAATGAATTAAAAAAAATAAGCTCAGAAGCCGATGCAATAAATTTTGATGAATTGATTCATACTTTTTGACTTATACCACCATTCAGATTTCTTTTAGATACACTAGTTTAAACAAAGAGTAAATTCTAAAAAATAAAATGAAGATGGACAGATCGAAAATGAAATTGAGTTTGCAATCTCTTTCGAAAAATTTTGTAATTACCTTGTACTGTAATTAAATGTTTTAGGGTAATTAAATTCATGGTTGAGGTAAAATTATCTTGTCCTTGGAATTGACAGTTGAAACTGGTAAAATGATTCATAGTTGTTTTAAATCCCACCTTTGAAACACTAAACTCTTTATCACTTGACGACAATCCATAAATCTTATCCGACATCCTTTCGTAAGAAATTGTTATCAACAAATGAGACTTACGAGGGTTTCCTCAGACAAATCTCAAGTGATGTCACTGTCATAGGTCGCTTTTTTCAAAGGTCTTATGTGACAGAGATGGAGATAAGGTTACTCTTCTAGGAGTACCTTTTTATCTTTGCCGATATTCCGTGCTTTGCTGGCTTCAACGTCATGAACACAATGCGTGAACAGAATCAAGTCCAAGGATAACAATTACATCACTTTCATCAGAGCTGTACGAATGTGAAATATCAAATTATCTGTTTGAATATGGGATATTATTATGAATTTTTTAATTGCTAAAGAAAGTAGCAATTAATCTTGTAATTTTCATCCAAAATTTGTATAAATTTTCGAACGAAGATTTTAAATAAAAAAATTATGATTTGATCTAAAACAAAATAAGTTTTTAATATATTTAAAAAAATAGAATATAGTTTTATAATAATATTTTATTTGCGTCAGGGAACTAAAAAATTAAAAAAAAATTTCTCAATTCCATTTGAATATTCTATGGAATAGTATAATTCGTTCCCATTTTGTAATAAATGTTAATTTTCACAGACGTAATAATGCACAATATGTTGGAATTAAATGAGACAGAATAATTAATATTACAATTTCGTAAAAAATATATATATAATATTGCCTTTTAAAATATTTTACATTTTTCTTTATATATTAATAAGAAAATATAAAGCATTATTTATTTATAATGTATTAAAACCTTGCAAGAAATCATTATTTATCATCTTTTAAAATTTTAAGAATTTGAAAGTTCAAGATATTCATTTGAGTTCGTATAAGTTACAGATTTATACGCGCATAATTTCTATAGTCATTATTAAGAAAATTGTCTTTAAAATAAGAGAAAATGTGTTTTTCTTAACTACTGAAGAGAAATGCTTCACAGAGTAATCATTTATGCTTTAATTATTTATTAAAAGAAAGAAATAAAAATTGTCAACTCCATAATATTTTTAATTAATTCAAATTCAGACAGTATAAGATTAAAGTGCAATATCGAATGCAGTATTACATAAAACAATTATAAATAGATGGCAACAGAAATCAATTTACCTTCACGTGATGCACGTCAGATACATAAAATCTAATTGTCTTAGGATTATTGAGAATTTTCTGGTATAATAATGTTTAAGGCAATTAATATTAAAATTAACGAGCAATTAGATGTTAAATAATGTACGCAACTAATGTGGCGTCAAGTGATTTCATTGTATTATCAACTTGATTAAAAAAATTCTGAAAAAGAAATTAATTTAAGATAATTATTAAAATTATTTGGCTTCATTTCATGTTTATACGTTTTCTCCTTTCCCTTCCTCTGTTTTCAATCTTTCTTCTTTTTCCAAGGAGTTTGTTAATTATAAATTTTACCTTGAAGATAAAGCTATTGAAACTACTGTTAGAGTTATTATGTAATTTTCTTGTTTATAAATTTATCCCTTTTCTCTTTTTATCTTTTCAACCTTTTTTTAAATGAATTTGCTAATCAAAATTTTTACTTAACCATATGATGTTACTGGCCAGTATTCGTAAGTAGGTCTGAAGTTCAACTGTAAATAATAGGAAAAGCATCATTCAAAAAAAATTGCAGAAATTAGATATTTGAAGAATTGATCCATTGAGTGAATTCCTCATAGAGCGCTTTTTTCATAAAAACAAACATTGAAACAAATTTATTAGAGATAATAAGAGAATATAAGAGATTGTATAAAAAGAGTTGCCGTTATTATTATTCTATATAGGAAACAGGCATAAAAAATAAATAACTTAAACGAATTATTTTAAAAGAAATATAAAATAAACATATATAAAAGGCATATTTTGTACAGAAATCCTCACTTTTATGTAAATGTTCACACAATGGCAATTGAAGTTGCTAATCGTTTACTTTATCAATAATAATTTTCTTCCCTAACTAGGTACATACTCTAATAGCAAATATTAAAGGTGAAACTGAAATTTAAACATTAAGTGTTCTATTTACTGTCTAATTTCCGGTACAAAATAGCTTTTTCTTCCCACGCATCAAATAAAAGGGCTCTATTTATCCTGGCTATTAAATTATGTCTTTTCATTTCCTGCCGTGCCATTAGATAATCCTCGAATCATTAGTTTAATTTGAATTATCTAAACACTAGAGAACGTATAAGTGAACTAAAGATTTGTTTCCAAGAATATAATACAAATTAAAAGATCGGATTTTTTGAACTTCTTTCAGGAAAGACCAAAAATTCTTTATAACGTTGATTAGTGTTAAGATGTATAAATTTTACAAGGCTTACTTTTTAGGCTTTAGTCTTTCATTGAAAAATTTCAACACAATTCTCTAAATATTTTATTTATTTATTTATTATTGAAGTATCATCTATTTATAGTAGATTGTTTTACTGTGTCATTCTTTTGTTAAAGTAACAGCACAAGAACAAAAGATAATAAAAAATGCATAAAGAAAGTCACAAAAAATATATCCTTACTTTTTAAAAGGAAAATTCTCCAAAAGCATTGACAAATAATTTTTTAATAAATAATATTTTTTTGAAATCCAAGCTTTTATTTATTGTAATTTATGTCATGTTATCAAAAAAAGAATTTTGCAATCAATTTTTAAATACATTTTTTGCGCACTTAAAGTTTGAAATTTCGTGCACAAAACTAAAAATTAGAAAGTCATTAAAAAAATCATTTTTAATAGATCAATAAAAGTGCATTTTTAAATCAATTTTGATTAAAAAAACTTTATTTATTCAAGCATGAATCCAATTTTTAAAAAATTAAAATAAAATTTTAAAAAATATTCTAAACATTTAACAGTGATTTAAAAATTACTGTACAATAAATATTAAATAAATATATTTAAAAAGATCAAAATAAATAATAATACGTCAGGGGTGCATAATATTGTACCACTTGATTAAAATGAAAGAAATGTAAGTTAAAATTTAAGTTAAGTCATTTACATCAAATATGGAAACTATTAATATCTACTGCATCATCGACTTTGCGTTTTGAGGGAGACCCTTAAGAAGCGGCACATTCCTCCTAAAACTTCTACGTCACACCATCAGAAGGACATTAGATCTAGATGGATTCAATATGACTAATCAAGTCTTCCAGAATCACATACAAGAAACAAAAATTATGAAAGCCAAAAGTGTGCAAATTGAAAGAACTTTCAAAATAAAAAATGAACAAATGGTATCTAAATCGGTTTAAATAAATGTTAAAATGTAGCTGATAAATGAATATTTAAAGCGAATAGAGCATTTGTATTTCTGCTCTGTTATTTACGCTGCTAAATTTATGCTTAAAACAACAGAAGTTCAACAGTTTAGATTTGACAGGGACAAAAATTATTTCATTAAAATTCCAAGAAAAATATTTCAGACAACATTGAACATATGCATGGTCATAATTTATAAAAGAGATATCCCTTTCAAATAAGAAAACACACTCCAAAAATCTGACGAGTAAAAAAAAAAAAAAAAAAAAATTACTACTGTTTAAAGGCTTAAACAAGTAGAATTGCTGAAATAAAATTTAAAAAAATTAATTAAAATAAATTAACAAAATTTTATTCTGTATTAAATTTGTTTTGTGAGACTTTTGCGCAAAAAAAATGCCTCTTTAATTTTCAAAGTGTCGAAAAATAGCTAAGAGAGACAAAGGAAAGGGCGTGAAAAAGTTTGTTATATTTAATCAAACAAAATTAATTAAATTCTATTGAAGAAATGTTTTTCGTTGCAACACGGCATATTTGAAATATTATTTTGAAAAAAACAAGAAGGGGCAGATTTATTGATAATTTTAAAGAACATCCTTAATTCGCTGTGCGATTTATTTGAGATAAACAGTGCAAATTGCTCCCCCTAGATGGCAGCACAATCCAAAATATTTCTTTTGTCCAGATAACATAACTATATTTTGTTTCCAATAGATGTCAGCACGTGTACATATCAATTGAAGAAAAGTATTTCATTCAAATGTCATCAATGTCATTTCATTCAAATCTATCGATTCAAATGTCATTGACAACATTTTAGTAATGGTGAGAATATATTGCTTTAATTTACACAGAAACAGATTTCTTATTTTACTAATGAAAAAAATGTCAATTTCAATTTGGTATTAAGTAAATTGTAATTAATGATTGCTAATAATTTAATTAATCGTAATCAATGGTATAAATATTTTTATTAGAAATGTGGAAGAGTGTGAAATTTTGTAATAATGTATATTTAAAAATATTGATCGTAATATCAAATTTAATTCACAGCATTTAAGAATCAAAAGATAATAAGGGAATAAAGATAATTAAGAATCAAAAGATAATAAGTATAGGGAAGGAGATGTCAAACCCTTGGAAAACTTGAAATCTGCAAATGAAATTTTGGCTTCATGGTCTTACGAAATATACAAGAAAGATACCAAAGATATTTAAAAGCTGCCAATTTATCTTTGTTTTGTTTTTTAATTTCAAGTCCATTTATACGTGAACATGCAGATCGATAGATAGTATATTATAATTACGACCCTTTGACATATATGTTCTAAATACACATCTACAGTTTTGATGTTAAAACATTGCACCCATTTTTATTTATCTAGATATTAGCATTTTTGAGTTAATGTGTTCATATGCGCATTAGCAGATAGACAGATTTCTATTAACTGGATTTTTTTTCAAATCTTATTAACAATCTGCGAAAATGATATTAAGAATGTATGTCAAATTTTATCACTGAAGCTCCTTGCATTTTTTGACCTATTACGTTCACAAACAAGAAGAGAGATAAAAAAAAAAGAAAAAAAAAGAGATTATTCCAAAAATATGTTATTTAGGATCAAGGAAGAGTGAACTGGAATTTCGTTAAAATCTATAGGCTGTTTTTTTTTACTATTATACCGCTTTTACTTTGAATACTTCGTTTATGCGAAGATAAATAAATAAATAAACAGAAATATGGCAGTTCAAATTTCCTTCGTTACTTTTTCACATTCTCTCCTATTAAAAAATAGATTATCAAAAGAAACTTATTCTGCATTAAAAATGTATAAATACTAAGGTACGAATTTTTAATATAAAGTTAAATATTAACGTTATTTTATGCCCTGCAGCAAATTAAATTACAAATATTGAAATATCAATCTGAAAAGTTAAAAATTTTTTAAACCCACCTTTCGAGATTCTAAACCCATCAACTCAAGAAAATTGAATTTTGTTGATCGAGCCGATCTAATCTTCTCAACCGCGAGGAAAGTAAATCTCGAAATCGAATCGATTAGGGGTTATTTTTTCAAGCTATACGAATCGCTAACACAAATTTAATTTCATCGCACGCATATTTGATATATTATGGATGCAAATAACGACAAAAGAAAGTTTATTTAAGACATGCTTATTCTGTTTTTTTTCCCCTTTCTCTTTCAGTTATAGGCAAAGTGTGAAATCCGGCATTCTTTACTTTTAACAACCCAGCATGTCCCCGCACATAGAATCGTGAAGATTTCCGATTATTGGAAGAAAAAATTATTTGTACCTTTTTAAGAAAATAAATTTAAAAAAAAGTTCCAACAACCATAAATAAAAACAGAAGTTAAGTCGCTTCAAATGATCACCTCAAAATTTTCTCGCCAACTCTCTAATAAACTTGTCATGCCAGTGAACGCCTTGTGTGGCATTGGCAAAATATTTTTACGAAATATTAACTTTTGTCGAGAATTTAGCATTTTTACTGAATCGATCAAGTCACCATTGGCGATTAATCCCTGTCATGCCATTAATAGCATACGAAAATCGAATTTGCGCTTTTTTTCTATACCGACTGAAAAAAGATTTGACAGGAAATTGCATTTGTAGCAACAAAATTCCATTCTAAATTTTGTATACTTTAGGCATTGTCACGTTTACAAGTTCCTGAATGTACAGACCGACAGATAATCAATCTGTTATTGGATTTGGTTCGAAATGTAATAAGTGTTTGCACTATAGATGTATACCGAATTTTATCTATCTAGCTCTCTTCGTTTTGTAGTTATATTCGAACAGCCGGACAGACGAACTTCCTTTGAACAGATTTTTACTCAAAATTTGACAGAAATCAGCAGGTTTGGTATAAAGGCCAAATAGCAAATTTCAACCGTCTACTCAAAGCCTTTTTAAGTTATCTTTGTAAAGCAGAGGATCATACGGACATTTTCCAGAAACATGTCTTTTGAACTCAGGGAGGTTTGAAACGTGGAGATACGTCAAAATCTCGAATTTGAGTTTTTTTTGCTATTACTATAATTTTTCTATGCTACGTATACGAGAAAGTAAAAAGTTACACTGACCAATAAAAAGGATTAATGGTAATTCTTTATAATAGAATGAATTCGGGTATAAAATTGGAGGTAATATAATATTTAAAAAATACAATAAAATCAACGAAAGAGGTCGAAACTTTCGAAACTTTCTCTCTCTCTTCTTTCTTATTTCCTTTCCTCCGCATAAAATTGGGAATCTTTGAAAAGGTCGCAAATAACTTTCATGAAATTAGTGAACGATAGTTAGGAAACATAAATTTTTGGCCTGAATAAAGCATTTTTTTTCTGAATTTATCGTTAGAATATTGTCACGTAGATACTCTAGTGTCGAACTCAATGACACACACAAGAAGTAGAGCTAAACCAATTTATTAACTCAACTCTGAACTCAGAACACAGTGACTGACAAATCTTCTGCTTTTATACTAGCAGAGAAAGTTCCAGAATACTTTTCTGGAGACAGTACGAAAAGTCCAGAACACTTGTCTGGTAAACTAAAGAAATGTCCAGTATTTTCTGGAACATGAAATAAAGAGAAAAATAAAATCAAGGAATTAAATATTTACATATATTATGAATCTCATTGTCTCTAGCGGGATTCGAACTTACTGTCTCTTGTTTAAGAGACCATTAGGTCATGGAGATTCGACTGTCTCTTTACACACTTTTTTGCCAGCTGATTGACATCAAATTTAGAATCACAAGACGACATACCGAATTTCGTTGATTTAAGTCATTGCATTTATATGCATTTGACAGTACAGATTGAGAGACACGATCAACGTTTTTACCGATATGTTTGAAACTTTATATCTATATTTTATATGCTAAATTGATGCGCGAAATTTCATGTTCCTGCCTGACTATTTGTCTTTCTTAGTTTTCAAGTTCATTTGAAGAGGCAGGCAAACAGAATTCTTGTAAACGAATTTCGTTTAGAATTTGATATACATCTACACATTTAGTTGCAAATTCTTATAAAATAACTTCAGCCATTTAACGCAAAGCATTTTGGAGCTATTGTGTTCTCAGACAAACAGAGAGAAATAGTACCAAAAATATCTCAGAGAAGTCTGAAACTTGGAGATTCGTGAAAACCTCGATTTCGGTATTATATATATATATATATGATTATAGTAATTTGTATACTTGAAAACAAAAGCAATGGACAAGAAACAAAACAATTCTAAAATAAAAACAAAAGCAAACATAAAAATAATAAAATATCTAGAGGCAAAATAGCGACATAAATAATGAATGTTTACAAAAACATTTCCTAAATTTGGATCCAAAAAAATTCAAAGAAAAGTCAAGAAGTTGGTACAAAATGTCCTAGGGAGAAAACCAAAGTGCATAAAAATAGATATTTAACAGAAAATTTAATCGAGAGCGAAAATAGGCTTAACCATTAACAAATAAATAATCACTTAATCTGACTTGCCAAAAAGAATTTATGTTAATATGTTTTTTTAAACTATTATCTCATAAAAATTTTAAAATTATCTTAAAGTTAAAAAAAATCATATTTTTAGTTATATTATTTTTTTCCATAAGAATTTTTCTTTAATTTTAAAATTTAAATTAAGGCAAATCTGCATCAACATTTTTTTTTTAATATTATGATGAAATTCAAGCTTATATATCAAAAGTTTCATTCTTGTGCTTTTCCCATCGTTAAAAATAAGCTTGAAAAAATTACTTTCTTTGGACATAAACAATGAGCAGGATATTTACTTCGGCTTTTATTACTTAGAGCATATATTTTTTCATGTGTATATGCTGTAATTTGATGTAGAATGATTCAATTAAACTCATGTTTTTCAGGTTTATCTATATCTATATCTATACTTATAATAAAGCTCAATGTGTGTGTGTGTGTATGTTGGCGCTCTACAAGCCAGACCATTCAACCTACAGCTATCAAATTTGGTAGGCCGGGAATGTGCACCTGGGAGTTATTTTTTTGAATTTTTAACTAGAATTTTATTTATTTAAGTGAAATTTTGAAGTGTTTCTGCTATAACTTCCAAAAATATTACCGCACAAAAAAGATTTTTACATGAAGTTAAAGATCAAATATTTATCTTAAAATTAAATTTCAATTTTTAATGAATTTTTAAATAAATATTTTAACTATTTTTTTCAATAATTTTTTTCGTAAAAATTAAAAATTAAAATTAAGCACGTTTCGAATTCATGGGAAAAAATGAACTTTTTTCAAAGTGTATCCATCACATTGATTAAAGCTCCAATTAAAAATAAATTAAATCTTTTTGGAAATGAAATCTGCAAAAATATAATTTTTGGCACGTGTTTGTAGGAAATGAAACAAATATGAAATATTATTTTTTCTAAAAAATAAATTCAAGAAAAATTATTTTATGGTCTTTTACACTCTCTATACAGGGTGTTTATTTAGTCCCGGACCCAATTTGATGTTTAATGACTCATAAAATAATGAAGATATAAACAAACTTATGGCATTTATTGATGGAATAACTCATATATTTTCCTTTTCAGGTTTGAATATTTTTACTTTTGTAAATATCGTCTGCGCGTGTGGTTAATTTAAGATAATTTCATTTTCCAGTCTAAATATCTGTACTTTTCTAAATATCGTCTGCTTATTAATTACATTTTTCTCCCTTTTGTTTTTGGCAACTATTGAAATGTTATGTTTACTTTTGATGTGTTTGTTCTATGTAGTACTTATAATAAAGCTCAATGTGTGTGTGTGTGTGTGTTGGTGCTCTACAGGCCAGACCATTCAACCTACAGCTACCAAATTTGGTACGTGTATACCTTGGAGGCCGGGATTGTGCACTTGGGTGTTATTTTTTCGAATTTTTAATTAGAATTTTATTTATTTAAAAATTAAGTGAAATCTTGGCTTGTTTCTGCTATAACTTCCGAAAATATTACCGCACAAAAAAGATTTTTTACATGAAGTTAAAGATCAAAAATTTATCTTTTAAATGATACCAATGTTTTAACCTTAAAATTAAATTTCTATTTTTAATGAATTTTTAAATAAATATTTTAAATATATTTTTCAACAATTTTTTTTCGTACAAAATAAAAATAAAATTTAAGCTGCTCGAGCACGTTTCGTATTCATGGGAAAAAATTAGCTTTTTTCAAAGTGTTGCCATCACATTGATAAAAGTTCCAACTAAAAATAAATTAAATCTTTTTGAAAATAAAATCTGCAAAAATATAATTTTCGGCACGTGTCTGTAGGAAAGGAAACATATATGAAATATTATTTTTTCTAAAAAATAAATTCAAGAAAAATTATTTTATGATCTTTTACACTCTCTATATTATTAATCCAATAAATCAGTTATATTTTAAGGCAAGTTTTGTTTAATATGAACAGGATATCCATTCAAATCAGGGCCACACAGCTGATTTGTAAACCTTTAGTAAGTCACAGATATGCTAAAATGGTCTAAATGGAAAATGATTATATTTTATGTAACTTGATTTAATAAATGCTCTAATAAATAACTAATTTTTGATTTTACATTAACCTTCTGCTGTGGAAATTACGAATAACAATATGTTCTTGAAACACTAATATTTTAAATAAAAAGAGTTAATATCCAATTAACTAAGTCAATCACTTAAACTGACTGATTTATGAAAATTTGAATATCACTATTCAATGAAAAAAGGAGAATTTTAGATTTTCCATCAATCGTTTCAAAGAAAATACGCCAATCAGCGCGCAGGTTTCTCAAGATTAATTGGATTAAGATTATGAAAATGTTGAGTTTTTCTAAATTTTTAACATTCAAAACTTCATAAATAAGTCTTAGTGGATCGTGGGAAACAGAAACATTAATTCATTTATTTAAAATTTGGTGTGTCCAGAATATTTCTCAGAATATGATACCTTACTGCATTAAATTTAGACTTCATAATTTTTGAAATATATTTATAGGCCGGAACAAAATATTATTATTGATTTCATTTCCATCCTTTTGAAAGCAAAATTAAAAACTGAATTTTATGCTGAATCTGAGAAAATGTTTTTGAATTATTGTTTTAGATATTACATAAATTATGAAAAATATTTTGTAGTTCACATAAGACTTAAATACCGAGCGATTCTGTTTGCAATACTCATATTCAGTAGTAATAATAATAATAAATAAATAGCAATAAAGATGATAAATAAAATAAAACGCTTGGTTTTATTTAAAAATATCTTTATATTAATTGCAATTTCATCATTTCCACTTTAAATTAAAGTTGAAGTTTTACCGGAAATTACAACAAATTAGCAATATATATAGTAAATTGAAAGAAACGATCTAAACAACAGTATAAGTTTGGTATGACTTTCAAAATTTGAAGATTAAAACGCTTTGTTTGAGAATCTATTAAGAGACCAGTTACTTAAAATATTTAATTGATACTGGTAATACTGTCGAACCGGCTGGTCGCCAAAGGCGGCTAGTTAAATAATAAAGTAAAATATTAAAAAGCACAAATTCTATATCAATAGTTTCATAGCCTAAAAAGTCAATAACGGAGCTAAGAAATTGATTGCCAAAGGTGACAAGTATGTATAAAAACAATTTATCATAAAAGAGACTGTTCCTGAAAGTATCGCCGAGTCTTTAGTGAAGTGGCCAGATGCTTTTTTTTAGAATTCACAGTATATGAGGGTGGACGTCCATTTTGGAGAAAGCGACAATAGGGGTTGATGTGTAGGAGGAGGAGCTCTTCATGTTCGCAAATAATCTTCAAGTTATGAGCATAACTCTCTTCTATCAGGTAGTTTCCAATTCCAGTGCTGATTTACTCAAATGAAATAAGGCGGTAAGGAGTTTAGTTTAGTTATATTAACGTCCCGTTTGAAGCAACACTAGGGCTAATTTGGGACGGACCTCGTAATTTTGAACCGCGGTCAGATGACAAGGACGACGCCTGAGATGGCACCCCCCTCTCCACACCACATCACACCAGCGGGAGGACGTTTGGTCAGAACGGATTTAACGTGCAATAGACCCCTTAAACGACGATTCTTCGGTGGAATCGGGTCTCGAACCTGAAACCAAGGCGGTAAGGAGGAGAGAATTCAAGGAGAAAGAGGGAAATTGAAGGTGATAAGGAGGCATATGAGACAAAGTATTCGATTATTATTTGTGACTTTACCTATACTTACACAGTTAGGGTTATGTTAATGTTAAATGAACAAAGTACGAAATGTAATAGCAGAATCGTTTTTAATATTACATGCGTGTCACGTGACTTCTAATGCTCGGGTTCAGAATGCTTTAGACTCAAAAATTTTATTTTTCTAAATAACATGTATTTCTGAAGAATGTACGATTTTTTAAATAAAAGTTTTATTATGAAATTTTATTTCGTTTTTTTTTCCTTAATAGGATATGCATAACATTCTATAACATTCTTAGTAATCATATTCACTATTCAGTAAAAGAATTCGTTCCTTTAATACCTAGGAGAAAGAGCTCAATCTTTTAATTGGTCTCACCGAAAAGAGAACATTCAAGATAAAAGGGCATAAGATAAACGCTTTAAATAAGAGAATAAATAAAAGATAAAATAAATAAGTTATAAATAAGAGATAAAAATGTATCAAATAAGGAATGAAATCAAAGATAGTAGACTTTTTAATGCTTTAAATGTAACAGAGTTATTATATTTTTGTATGCTTAAAATTCATCTAAGTGCAACAAATATGACCGTATAGCATATACAAAATATTCAGAAATAACAGCAAAATTCTACAAAAAAACTAAATGAATTTTTACAAAACTTTTAACAGCTTGAAATTGACTATAATAAAAAACTATTAAATATTATAATAAGAGGTGAAAACAATGACACAAAAACCAAACAAAATCTATTAACAACAAACATTGTGAAACAAAAATGTCCCCAAAACGGAGAATTACACCGATTTATACCATATATATAATATTAAATAAATGATAATAAACTAATATGAGCTATTGAACAGTTTTATAAAACATCAATATAGAAATCAATGCAATTAATGTACACTTTACCGAAATGTAATTATTAATTTTGTACTTACAAATTCAGAAAGAAGTACTTATGAATATAAATTGACAACTAATTAAATAAATAAAAAGAATTATAGATTATAATACCTCAGTAAATATATTTAGATTCAAAATTAACAATCAATCTAACAAAGAGCTTTCCTTTTAAAAAATTAAATCATTAGTTTATTCTCAGAGGTAATATTATCTCCAATATGTTTACAAATTTCACAACACTTTCTGATCACACACAATATTTAAAGTTTTTCAATGAAGAATTCTCAATATTGTACAATATTCGATATTTAATGAAAAATTACTCACTTTAATATTTGGAATAAAGTTTCAAATTAAAGGAATTATTACCCAATAAATACTTTAAAATACTTAAAAAAATGTCTTTACTTTTTGAGTAGTGTTACATACTGCGCAATATTGATTGTGTAGTATTGGTATTCCTCGTATTCCCATTATAGCTCAATATTTCCCAATATTATAGAATATTGCGATGCTATAGGGGTAGTCACCATTGTTTCTCAAAATATTATTAAATTCTATATTTCTATTTTTATTTGATGACTTTATTAAAATGAAATTTAAATGCAAAAGCAAAATCAAAAACATACTGAACCGCATCACAAATATTTCCAGAATAAATGAGAGCCTTAGAAATCTGAAATCGATTGAGGTAAGCAATAAAAACATCATTTCTGATAATAAAGCACGCCATTTTTTGTTAAAAATAAGCCTCTCAAGATCCCGGATTGAGACCATTTTTGCATTTTTTTAAAATTCTTTCCCCACTTTCGAAACCAAGCCAAAAACAAGTCCCACTGTTTAAAAAAGTTTTAATTTAAACACTTTTTTTAAAAGAATGAATTGGATGTGGAAATATCATATCCCCAATATTAGGGAATTTGGGGAAAGAGAGGTGGTTATTCACAACATTGCTAGGCAAAGTATTTAATACATTCAAATAATTCTCATATTTTATATTTAGTCCAAAAGTATATAGGTATTCTGTACAATGCCGGCGTTTATCGGATTGTTGGTAATATTATGATGATAGAATAAAGAGAAATATTTCGAAATTCTGAATAAAAAGGATTTTAGTGCGTGATTATGAATATAAATAAACTGAAAATATGCGAACTTTATCACAGTGTTTCGTTCCATTTCTTCAAGAAAAATTGAATTTCGCTTAATTAAATTTTATTAATTATGTTATCATTTAACAATGAAATTTCACCTTGCTTTTTTAAGAAATTATAAATAAACAATTTTGAAAGATTATTTTGTTGAATAACATTTTTTGGGATTTTTAGTGGTTTATGGAATGAGGTTAGAAGAATGTTAAGGAATAATTTAAATTTGGATGACGTAACTTTCAGTAAACTATCAAGCTTCGAAATGAGGATAAAAATTATTTAATGTGTTCTGAAGTGTAAGATTAAATAAAATGCAATTTGGTTTATAATATCATTGTGATATAATAGATACAGTTGGTATAAAGTAATATATCAAATGAGAACATATTGATTTACATTTTGTTGCATGCATTTTACAAATATTATTTTCTCTCTTTTATTGAATCATGCATTTTTTAAAGAAAAAAAAAAGGCACAATTATTATTTTTGAAAGTTAAAATATAATAAATTAATTGAGGAAACGGACCATATACATAAAATACATACATGCATTGCATGCATTTTACAAATATTATTTTCTCTCTTTTTTTGAATCATGCATTTTTTAAAGAAAAAAATGCATAATTCTTATTTTTGAAAGATAAAATATAATAAATTAATTGAGGAAACGAACTATATTCATAAAATACATACACAGATTACTACAATTAAAGAAACTGTAGATGTTGTGTAAGAGAATTGTTTTTTACTTTCTCTTACCGCAAGAATATTAAAAAGATTTTTTCTTATTAATTACTTAAGGAATAATTACTTGAAATATCTATATAAATTTAGGCACATCCTGTAATGGTTTTGTTTGAATCAAAATATTTAAAAAGAAAAGTATGCGCATGAGGAAAAACTAAATATTGATGAATATATAAAATAACTTAAAAAAATTTTCCAATAAATTTCAGTTTATAATCAAAAATTCAAAAAGAGCCCCATATTTTAAATACTAAATTCAATTGAAAAATTATGTGGCTTGAAACCCATGCTACCAAGATTTAGAAATAAATATCACTAACACATCTCATAGCATATTGAAATGATAGATAGTACAAAAATATCTATTATAGTGATTATGTTAATTGTTTTTAACGAAAATATCGAAATTTTTTTTAATTAAATAATCTGAAGCTTTGAATAATTTTTTTATCAGACCGTATGAGTCTTTTTTTATTGTAAGTTCATTTTCTGTAAAATTATAATAACCTGTATTTACATAATATACTCTTTAATGCTTGTTTAACTTGTATAATGCTTATTCAGCATGTTTTAATGCTATTTTTTAAAAATATAAATTTTAGTAAAATTTTCTTACGCAGAACATCATGAAGTGAAATTTAAAAGCACATACTTTGTTCGAATTTGGTTCACTGATTTCTCATTATGTACTATAGTTGTGAACACTAAAACAACAACAACCTGCCATTTGAAAATATTTCACAATTGCTTTGTTTCCTTTTGAAGGCGAAAGGAATTTAAAACTTTATCAATCAATCGAATCCCAATATTTAAAATATTGGGTAACCTTGTAAAATAAAGTTCAAAACCTTAGAATTTGAACTAAACCTTATTAATTTAGTTCAACTTCTAGATAATAGATTTCTTAAGTTAACAATAAAAATCATTTCATAAGCTTTTAAACAAGAAGATTTTTACTTTATAACTGTTTTTTCGACAACAACAACAACAACAAAAAGATTTTTTCCCAAGTTTCATATTACTTTATGTTGTCAATTGATAAAATTTAGTTTCATACATGCTTTTTCAATCCATTTTATCCAAAAATTCAAAAATATAGTTTCTTTCGCAAGCAAAGTTGCATACATTAATTTTTCATCTTTGTCACGTTTTGCTCCTAATTTTATATAATTCATTAATATTATAATATTTTTCTAATAATATAGTATAACTGGTAATTCAGTAAATTAGACTTATTTAAAATTAATAATAATTCGTTAAGTAATAAAAATCTATCAATGAAAATCATACTAAGTGTATAAGTAAAAGGTGTTATTAATCACAATGCAATTTTTTTCTTAAAGCGTATAAATAAAGCTCGAAATTTTACTGATTAAGATATTTTTTTTTCAATTTCAATATTTTACACGAATGGTGGAAAAATCTATAACTGTTCGTAACTCTGATTTCAAAAACTCTTGAAAATGTCCTTTTACCGATATTTACGAGCTGATTTTTTTTTTTTTTTTGCTCATTTCGCGAGAATTGATTTTAACAAATTTGTCATTAACCGTAATTAGTAAATCATTTCTTTATTGATTTTAAATTACAACTGCAGTCATTAAAGTTGCCATTTTTTAAAAATACCTACTCATATTTAATGTTCGTAAATCTTCTCAAGCAAAAATGTCATAATGTTCCTTTTTCTTGCTGTGAGAAATAATTTTTGCCCTTCTCAAGAAATAATGTCTTTATAATGAAGGGCGGAAAATGATATCAGTTATTGTCTTTAATGCAATTCAATCGACATTAGTGCAGATCTCTTTCAATTGATACGTTGCAGTAACATAAATGCATTTTAATATGATTCATATATTTCTTAGATCAATATTTATAAGAAAAAGTGATTTCCTACTATAATATATGAAAAAAATAGAGTAATCTTATGAGTATTGATCAAAGAAACCTTTGAATCACTATGAGCTGCATTATACTTTGCATAAAATCAAATAATCATATAAATATTGCTTTAAGAAATCTGTGATTCATTTCTTGATGATTCACAGATTTCTTGGATCAATATTTATAAGAATAATTGATTTCCTACTGCAATATATGAAAAAATAAAATAATCTTATGAATATTGATCAAAGAAATCTTTGAATCACTCTGAGATGCATTATACTTTGCATAAAATCAAATAATCATATAAATATTTCTCTAAGAAATCTGTGATTCATTTTGTGATGATTCACAGATTTCTTAGATAAATATTTATAAGAATAATTGATTTCCTACGGCAATATATGAAAAAAAATAGATTAATCTTATGAATATTGATCAAAGAAATCTCTGAATCCCTATGAGATGCATTATACTTTGCATAAAATCAAATAATCATATAAATATTGCTCTAAGAAATCTGTGATTCATTTTTTGATGATTCACAGATTTCTTTGTTCAATATTCATAGGGTTATGAGTTATGTTCTGTTACATGTAATACAAAATCAAGTAACCTTATAAATATTGATCATAATACGTGAATTATTGTGAAATGCATTTACAGATTGATTTCTTAAATCATTATTTATAAGATCACGAATTATTTATCTTATACGTAATAAAATAAAGTAATCTTATAAATATCGATCTAAAGAAGTAATGAACCATTATGAAATATATCTATAGTTGATTGTTTGATAATTCTCAACGTCTCCAGTTTCGCCGAAGAAGCCATTTTTATAATGTTTGTCTATGAATACCGAGACTCGAATAGGAAAATGAAATAATATAATGTGGCTGAAGAACTAAAATCAGAAATAGGTAAAAAAGTTTGGAAGGAAGCTATCAAAGAGAAATTTATATGTTTGAAGTTAGCCCCCCCCCCCCTCCTTGTCCACGCTAACATAGGGGGCAGGAATTTGCCATTACTTTTGAAATTTAGCTGATGATTTTAACAACAGAATTATAGATCTGATCAAAGGAAAATGGACATTATGCAAAATTAGACTCAACATTATCGCCAGTCAAATATATAAACCGTATAATTATTTAATATTCTCTACAATGGTGTCAAATTGCTAATTTTATACTGTTTAAGATATAAACACACTTCCACTCGGAAAAAATTGTTTGAAATGAAAAATTAATTTTTTATGGTGTTTAAGACAAATGCCATATAGTTAAAAATTATCAAATTAAAATTTTAAAGAAAATTTCTTCTAACTTATTGCATTTATTTAGTATAATAACTTTGGCATATGAACATTTTTGAAAAAATATCACATTAAAATTTTTAACAAATCTCGACTTTAGACTATTTCTGTGACTGTATCAAAAAAGAATCTCAAATTAATGGGTGGTTCTCGCTAGAATTGGCCATTGATTGACTTAACCACTTCATTCATAAGTGCGGTCGTATTTAGGTAATTTAGAGTATTGGAAGGCCCGAGTTGCTCTTTTAAAGATAAGAATTTTTTTACCCCACAAAAACTGCAAGGAGAATTCATGTTCTTAAGGGATTGATATACAAAGGAGGAACTGTTTGACCGAAGACCACTAAGCAAATGGATGCTCAGATATCCTTTGAGAGTTCTCAGAAAAATTCCTTTTCCATTAAACCCATTCAGACAAGAGTATATAAAGAACAAAGCACGCACTTAGGGGAATTCAGTCAATTCTACTTAAGGAAAGAAAGAGGAAATTCTGCAGTGAGATCCAAACATCTTGGGCGTTCACCGTAGTTTGGTTGAACGAGCATTTGGGACCTTTCAGTGTTCATAAAGTTAAAATAAGGAAATTCAAAGTTCTATAACTCGGACAGTTTTGATCGCAGAAGAATAGAATTTTATCAGTAAAATATACCTAAACGTTAATGTTTCAACTTTTGTTTGAAACATTAAAGTTTCAAACAAAAGTTTAAAATGTTAGTGTTCAAAGAATATTTTATTAAATATAACATACGATCTATAGAATTTTAAAGGTCATCATCATCTTAATTTATTCAAAAGTACAATTATTGACTTAAGCATTACATCAATCAGCATAATTTATAGTTGGAGGATTTCCGCCTATACCTAAAAGATTTTAGAAATTAGCATTTCTTTTATAATTATGGTAGATATCTTATATACGTAACTACATCTGACTGAATAATGAATACATTTTCTTTTTCCAGAATTAGCTAAGTAAGCGTATTTTTACGTCTGTAATCTAAAGTCAATCGACTGCTAATGGGATTTCTTATTGCCAATTAAAAAAACATACACCTTGAAGTTTCTTATCTCTTCACCTTTGTAATTAGAAGAGTTTTTTTTAGATGTAAAATTGAAGCTGTAAAAACAATTCTTAATTACCTAGATAAAGGAGAACCTGTTTTTAACAGTTCGGTGAATTCTTAATTACACCAGATTACTCCTCCCTGGTGTACTGTAACAATTAAACTAAGACTGCAGTGGACCTAAATTAGCATCAGCTAAAAATGAAAAGATAATGAGAAGAGCAAATTTACCCACCTTCAGCTGACCTTAAGAAACGAATATATGTTCAAGATATTTTCAAACTGAAAATGAAATTCAAAAGAATAATTTCTGTATGTGGTCTGTTTCAACTGGAAGCAATTCTCAGTTTAATTTTACTCAGGTTGAAATTCGTGTATATAATGGATTAAATGACTTATCTGAAATTAAAATGGAATTAAAGAGAATCCTCTGAGGTTACGTTTTTGAATTGCAATTTTTACTCATTTAAAGGTTATATTTCCTGAAGAATTGTTATTTTTATCTTTAGGTAAAAGATAATGCTAAATAATATTTTGTAAACAAAAATACTTTTATATTTTTCTTAGTTTTTTTATGACATAAAAGTGAACAGAATTATTTAAAAAGAGATAAAACTTAAAATAAAAATTGATTGGCAGGAATTGAAATCCTGGTTGTAATTATTATAATAAAATATGTAAGATGATCTTTTTTTCTTGTTTGAAATAATTTTTACATGTTTTTATTTTTTACTTTTTTTATTTTTGTAAACATTAAATTTTGTAATGACCTTTACACTAACTTCCTGATATGTATTATAGCACTGAAATTGTATGTGTTTCTGATGACAATATTCCCTTTTTGCGAATTAATATATAGTAGCTCTTATCACACAGAAATGCCTAGACGATTGTTAGTTTATATCACACACTGCTAGAACTCTGAAACTCTTTGTAGTGCGTTTCCTAATACAGAATCTCCTTTTTAATAAATGAAATATATTTTCTTACAGGAATAGATAAAAGATTGTTAGTTTCTGTGGCACAATATTACGAAATTTTGTATCTGAATACAGTATTTCCTCTGTGCGAATTAGTGCATAGAAGATCTTAGCATAGGAAAATGTTTAGGAGATTGATATTTTTTTTAATCATACAATACCACATCTCTGATATATTCTTGCGTATTATCGATGACAATATCGAATTTTTGCAAATTAATATATGAAAGATCTTAGTTTATATGGCTAGAAGATTGTTAGTTTTTATTTTGCAATATTACAACCCAGAGAAATTCTATTGTATGTTCCCAATGACAATATCTGTAAGTTGTTAATTTATCTATATCAGCCTTTAAGTCACAGGAATTGTTAGGAGGTTGTTGATATTTATTATATACTTTTAATGTCCATATTTTATAAATTTTCACATTAATGAATTTCATGTTTGGTGGTTATTGATATGGATCATGCACTTTTAACTTCCATATTTATAAATTTCTGTATTAGTAAATTTCACGTTTGGTATCTTAGAATTAATTTTATAATCTCTTTCTGACGTACTACACTTTTGAAATTTTGAGCAATTCTATGTTGACAATAACAATATAATAATTTTAAATTTCCAAAGTATGATTTCCAGTCAATCAATTACTTTTAATTACATATGATTACCTGATCGTGGCTCTAAAGAAATTTAATTACATTATTCTACAACACATATATAATAATGATTAATGAAATATGTAGAAAACTAAAGATTAGAACATAATAAAAATAAAATAAACTTCAAAAACACGTGTTAACTTACTAGAAAAAGAGAATTTCTAATCGAAAGTATAAAGTTCAAAGCAAAATCCTGAAATCGTAAGGGCCGAAAGCAATAAAGAAAGAATATTAAACCACATTGAAGAATAAAGGAAAAAATTTGTTAAACTTTCATTAAATATTATATATATATATATATGTAATTAAACTTCTAATTCACAAAGATTTGCACTTCCTGCATTTACGATTTGTTTTAAATCTCCATACCACAGATAATGAATCATGTTATATCTTTCATTCCTGAAATATTATTTTCTATAATTTCAATCTTTTTTTATTAATTATTTAATTTATTTTGAACTTAAATCTTACCATTAAGATTTTACAAGCAGTTTTAATAAAATTTAATTAAGATTTTGTATTCCTCATATTTATTTCAAGCCAGATATCCATCAAATTATCTTAAGGAATATTTTATCGCGATATAAGGCAATTTATTTCAATTCTCTGAAAAGCTAATTTACATCGGCACTTCAGAAAATTACTAAAAAAATTAGAATTTCTTTTGTAAAAATGATTTTATTTCAACTACTTAATAGCTAGAATCGGAGATTTCATTATCTGAAATTACTGCAAAATAAGAATTTTTTGAAAAAAAAAAGTATTTTTATGAAAATTATTTAATAGTTGAAATCTTATGAATAATATTTAAGTGCATACCTAATTTAATCAAAGAATATGCTATCAAAATTTGCGATTATTTTTTCTTTTACGCCATTATATTCGAATTTATCAAAGAAAGTTTGAGTGAATAAATACCTTCTTAACTTCCAATGCAATCTTGGATAATGTAATTCAGCCGAATGAATGTAGATGGCACTCCGATAGTAGAAGAATGCGACAGGAGAACCGAGGATGGCTAAAACAATGAGTAAGATTCATAAGCAAACGTATTGAAAATCATCGATTAAGACGACTGATGAGATTTATTTAATTTTTCAAACCAAAATACTGTAGTTGTTTATAATAAGAATATCAGTATTTAGCAAAATAGTATTTAAAATAAATGTGCTATATACTATTTTTAGAAAAAGAGAAATAATTATACCGCATTATGCAAAATTATTTATATTTTTTAAAAGTAAATAAAACATAAGGATATACAATAGTTTCAAGTTGTCAAATATCAATGCATTGGTTTATAACAGGAAAAATAAAAACTGCAATAAAAGTTAAAAAAGAATTGTTTATTTGCCCACGCTAATCATTTGAAATGAGAGAAATTTGAGTACATTAAACTATCACCAGATCGTGCAAGGAGTCTTAGAAGTTAGAAATGCAGTATTAATCTTTGAATGCAATTGCTGAATCTTATAATTAGTGAATATCTAATAAAAAACATGAACATTAAAAGCTACAAATAGTGTTGAGAGTATTGACAATAATTGAATATGGTATAACTTTTTTAATAAAAATGATAAAATTAATATGTAATTAATAATTCTAATTGAATTCTGAATAAAGAATGTAAGTGCATCACTAAGATAAGAAAAATATCAATAAGATAAGATGAAATGGTGATGAAAATTCAACATTTATGCATATATAATAATGGTAAACAAATTTTCATTATCAGAAGGAAAAAAAAGCAAGGAATAATTATAAATTAAAACTGAAAAAATATGAAAATGCAAATGAATTTTATATATTTTATCCAATGTATCAGAAGTAAGTTATGGTGCAAATCGGGTACAAATAAGCTCACATACCTGAATTAGAATTTTACGTTATTATTATATTTCAAATGTTTGCGTTTGCAACTGAAAATATGACAGAATGCGTCAAAGAAAAGACAAGATTAAATTCATTTGTAATTTAATATAATATATTTATAAATGAATATAAACATCAAACTTATTCCTTTTATGAACGGCTATAAGCTTAGGTATTTGTAAAAATAGTGAATCATTGAATACCTAAATTTAAAAATGCTAGTATTTATATTTAAAAGTAATTGCAAAGCTTTCGATTTAAAATACATAAATTCTAAATTCTGAAAAACATTTTTAAAGTATGAATAACCATAAGACTTAGCAATGGCATGAAATAATTATATTAGGCTGAAAAAAAATTCATGAATATATGCAACAAATATCGTTTGAATTTTGTTAAAGCTAATAAAACTATATAACAAAACTACTTTTACTGCAGTGTTTTAATATATTTTAGAATAATAATTAAATGCAACTAAAGAACACAGTATAGCTGGCAAAATGTCATTATTTGAAGATAATAAATTTCCAGTTGTATTCTTTAGTGGTATTTGGCGAGTTTTCTATTGTTTGGTACGATTTTTGTATAGATAGTTGAAAACTCTCTACCATTATGTTTAGTTTTATCAAATTAATATAACAATAAAAACCATAAAAATGGTTATTTGCTGAATTTTAAATGGTTTTATGGGATTTATAGAGCTCTATAATAATTGACAAAACCATAAATATTGTTGGATATTTTGCTAATATTTTATTTAATTAATGATCACTTGATATTAAAATCTTATTTAGAATTACATATCAGAGACAAATGAGAAATTTTTTGTATTGACTTTCTGGAACTCCAAATAATAATAAAAAGAATAATAAATAATTTTCCGAGTTGTACTTTAAGGAACTCGCAGCTTTTATTATAAAACAAGTTTTATATAAATAGAATTATTCTTGTTGATTAAATTTCAAAGAAAATTTCCAAAAAAAAAATAATAATGTTCTATGACTACTAGTTTATTAAAATACAAAAGCCTTAAAATCAAATATAATTCTTAGACAAATCTTTAAATGTCACGGGTCATATCTTTAATGCATTTTCACTTACATTTTTAGTTAAAGAGAAAAACACACACAAGATTTTTCTATTTCGTTTCTTTTTTAGAACACTTTACATTAGGAAAATTTCATTGTTACACATTTTTATTTAATCTAGAATAGGAATATTTAGTTAGAATAGAAAGAAAACATTGAATTAATGGGTCTACATTAATCAAGCTAAACGAAAGCCATAAATTCGAACATTTTTCCCTAATGGATTAGTTCTAATAGCAATGAAAGAAGCGCCATTAGATTTCCATTTCTAGCGAAATATTTTTAACAATAGATACACACTTACAGGCATTAGGCTATTCGTTACACAGATAGTTTTTGCCACTTCCATTAGCTATTTCCATTGCTACAAAAGCGTCGCATTAATCATCGATGATTTTTTGAGACACGTTTTCATTCTTTTTGAATTCAGATTACATAAAATAGCATTCGACTTTTTGATGAACGAATAAAAGATACAAAAATAAGAAATAATAAAAATAAAATACGCAAAACCTCATAATTCCATCCGATTAAAAAAGAGAAAAGCGAAAAATTAAATAGCATTTCCACCATATATCTATTTTTTTGAGCTTTTAAATTAAATTTTCTATTCATGATTAAGCGTGATGAAAAAAAAATTAGAATAATGGCGGGAAAAAACTGGAGTAAGAATAAAAGAGAAAAAGAGCGGGAAAGAAAAAGAGATAAAGATTCTTTTTTTAGCAGCAACTTGCCATTATCATCAAAGTGTGTGTAAATCATGAGAAAGAAATCATGTTGTCAAATTTCTTTTGCTACACAAGAACAACTTTAATGCAATTCGGGAAAAGTTAAAGAAACAGGACATTCTATTTTGTTCCAAAAATAAATATTTTCGCGTCTCTAAACACATAACCAACTAAGTTGGAACTTCCGTCTTGATCCAGAGGGGTACACTCACCCACACATGCATAGCGTCCCTTGGTGACTGTTGCTCGGATTTAACTAATGAAGCTTGAATAGAATTAGTAATTACTTCAGAAACTCCACCATTTTATGCAAGCCTCCTCGTCGCCGTTTCCCAATGAATAAATTTGGGCATAATGAATTATCCGAGGCGGCTTATTTTTCAAGCTCTCGCATCACAGTAAAGCATTAATATCAACACTTTATTCCCCGGGTATTCATCTTCGTAAATTCGGGTCTTTCCTTGAGAAAACCTATTGTTTTCCCTTCTGTGCCGAGATGAATGGGTTCCGAAATTGTTGATTTTTCAATGAACCTCGCTTCAGCACAAAAGAAGGTCAGTGCTGCAATGTTTGATTGATGACAAGGAGAAGAACGTCTTGAAGAACTTCCGATATTACTTTAAAATGGGTGACGGATTGGTGCGCAGTGTTAAAAATCGTGACAAGATTAAGGCATAAAATTGGATGGGAAAAATAAAATTGCTAGTGTGACATGTCAAATGTGTCTGCCCAATCCATTATATTTAATCTGGGAAGCAAAGACAATCCAAAAATAACGTTATTTTATGTTAATGAAATAGAAAAATTTTATTGAATTTTTACAATCTTCCTTCCAGTCTGGGTCAGACGATTGTAAAGTTCTGGGGCAAACTTTAAGACGGTCAGACATAGGGAAGCAAGTCATTTTTTTCGACAGAAATGCGACTGAAACTCCAAAATAGGGGCTGCTACAGGCTTTACCAATGAATTCTCCAAAATAAACAGATATGAATAAGATGGATATCTGCCTAATGTCTTATACTTAGGCAGTACAAAAAATTGCATTTTATCAAAATAAAGTTATTTTAGCAAAATTTTGAGAACTTTTCACAGTCTTTTTTTAAGCCTACATAATATAATTATTCATGGGAAAACTTTAAAGCGGACTGCCATAAAGAAAACTAAATCCTTTTCTAAATAGAAAAAGGGGGGTGTAAGCTCCATAAAGGGACCGTTAAGTTCCATAAAGGGCGAATATATACCAATGTATTTACCAATATAAACATATATAACAAAATTAATAAGACATCTGTATAATGCATATTAATTAAACAATTAAAAAAACGTTATTTTGTCTTAATGAAATAAAGTTATTTTAGCACAATTTTGGGAAATTTCCACAATTAGTCTATATAGGATAATTATAAATTAATGGGGAAACTTTAAGACTGTCAGACATAGAGAAAAAAATCTTTTTTCTAAATAGAAAGGGGGGTGTAAGCAAGCTCCATAAAGGGACCGTTACAGGTTAATATTTGCTAAAATATTAACCAAAATAAACAGATATGACAAAATGAATATTATATATATATATATATATATATATATATATATATGTCCAAAGCATTAAATTCAGGCAATCTAAAAAACGTCATTTTATCTTAATAAAATAAAGTTATTTTAGCCAAAGTTTGAGAATTTTCCACATTCTTCCATCTAGTCTATACAAGATGATTACAAATTTATATGGCAAACTTTAAGGAAGTCAGGAATATAGAAATGAATCATTTTTGCAATATAACAAGGAGTTAAAGGGAGAAAGGCCAACTTCAAAGGAAGGCAGTGACAAACATATTTTTGCCAGTTAATTGAGAAAAAGGAACATATACGACAGAATAAAAAACGTTAGCTAAATAAAAAAAATGCCTTAATAAGATTTTCCGGAACTTTTACTGTCTTTCTTCTAATTAACAAAAGGTGATTGTAAAGTCTTGGAAAATGTTTTAAGATCAGATGTATAGAAAGAAATTATTTTTACTATAGAACATGAGGTAGCCAATCTAAAGAGGGCCATCTAGAGGAGATCTTTGTCTGTGAATTAAACAAAAGAAACAGATATTATCAGCACTGGATTCCCGATTAAGCAGTTATCGATTAGTGCGGGGTTGAAGGGGGGATTATTGAAAATGTTTTTAAATGCCATCAAATAAAAAGTAAAAATAAAAATTCTGTGATTAATGAAAAAATTTAAGATATTATCAAATCTTTGTCTAGTATATTTGGTAAATCTCTAGATCATTTAATAACCTTTGTTTTGTTATGACAGTATTTATAAACTGCTAGCATGTTTAAATAATATTGCACACAAAAGTGGAGAATGTACTTTTATGGCATAATAAATACATAAATAAGAACGCAAAACGTAAATTTTCAAAAAGTTACTAAAATAAACGTAACCTGAAAAAAAAACGATTAACAGTGCCGATTGAACTAAAGACATAAGAAAATGTTAAACTAAATTAATTAGTTTATTGTAAAAGGGGTCTCATTAATTGCGCACTGTTCTATGGTGACAAAGTGCCCATAGACAGACATAGAAGAAATTTACCACTATATATTAGTTATAAAGTATGAGGTAATGTTTAAGTATTCCTTGCACATCCTTTGCCAATTCTGAAATCTTCAATTAATTTAAAATCAAATCTTTAAAAAAGAAATCCCAGTAATCAAATGGCGAATAATAGCAAATACTAATGCTAAATACTATTCATATACGAAATAGTTATAAGAAATTATACTTTCCCGTCTCTTGAGAGATTTCATAGAAGTTATTCGGGATTTTGTCACTTGGACAGAGTTTAGTTATTATGAAGTTAAATTTGCCCTGTTTTATCGTAACTAAAAAAGGTAAACAAATATAATAACTTTTGACTTGAAAATCACTTTATCATCTTATATTCTATATCAGGTAGTTTTTAAATAATTAGTTTTTAATTTATTTACATCATGCTTATGAAACTTTCACTGTTTGTCAATCCCCCTTATCATTTTTTGTGAAGAATCCCAAAGAGTCTATTTGGAATGCTTCACAAAAAATGATGAAATTTCACTTAATTCAATATTAAACCTATATTTCATGTACAATTTTTATTTCGAAAATCTGCATATACGCTCGGGTAACAACATATTCATTAATAAGTTAAAAGCCTAAATATTGGTAAAAACAAAATCCTGACTCCTTAAAGTGACTGAATCTAATTTAAAGAATATTTACGACTGTAGATTTATATATAGTCCAGCCAAAATGGCTTTTGTTTATGCGAGTTACAAGATCTTTACATCAACTTCTAAATAGTTTTCCTTCAAGAAAAACGTATAAGCCGTCTTTAGATCCGAGGTTCTGGTCAATTAACCCTCCCTTTTCTGTGCTAAGTGGATACCATTAACCGTTGCTAATGTAGCGAGGAAGGAAAATACTCATCCAATGTGTCTGGTCAAAATAGTTTGCCATAAATAGACTGAGACATCCTAGTTCTATAATTAAATAACTAATGAAATGGCTTTAATGGAAGAATGAAAGGAGAAGTGGGATTATAGTAATCCTCGAGTTATTAATAATTTTCCTGACTTGGGTTATTAATCTGTAATCAGGGGGAATGCTAAGCTTTAGAGAATATCTGGAACTCTGTAGTTTCTGTGAAATTGATCCTTAAGAAAAATTAGATGGCTTTCGTTTTGCCAAGTTAATAATCTGCAAAGTGAGCCATTTCTAAATATCCCAGCGATTAAATAGCAATGTAATCTGTCTGAACAAGATGAATCGGTAGTGAATAATTGCAAGGACAAACTATATTTAATTTTAATAGAATGTAATAATTCAGAATTCATGGACTGGATGAGACGTGCTTTGTAAATAATCCATTATCTTGTAAATATTTTAGTAAACATTTAAATAAATATTTTTTAAATGCTTCTGTAACTCACAAGTATTAAAATATTAAAAAAATATTTTGAAACTTGTTTTAATTTCAACTATCAATTAAATTTGAGTTTATATCTATTCGAATAAGAAATAAGAATTATATTAATAGAGTGTCACAACAAAATAATTTTCCCAGTTTTGGAACCATTTGTGGCTAAAACTAATAAATAAAATGAAATCGGTTTCCTATTCAGAGTATGGAATGCATGGGGAGCTTTTTAACACCAGAATATATATATATATATGGCTAAACTGGAAGGCAAAGGTAGATTTCTTTATATATAATTTACTATCTGGCAACATAAATTATTGATGTTAGAAGCAGTCAAAATTAGACCTTGAAAATCACTTTTCAGCCCCTAACTTCTAAGATACTGCAATTATCAAAAAACTTTAAATACTAAAGTTGTTTGCCTTAATGAGGCGTTAATTTGGCCGACTGGATTTATTTTTGTGTCCTCAATATTAAGGAAGTTATACAGAATTGAAAATTTCATCTCCTTTCCCCCTTTTCCTCCCCTTTTGAGCTAGATGGGCCATTTACGAACTTGTCTGAGTTTTTACATTTCTTATAACATGTTCCAAGCCAGTTAAAATCCAAATCATATTACTTTAGCTATCTTGTTCACAATGTTCATTATATATATATATATATAGCCGTTTTTGTGTTTTAGAGGCCATAATAGGTAAAGAACTGAATAAATTTTCATGAAATCTTGTCATGAGAACTATTGAAATAGGTAGTATTCCTATAAGAATCTACCTAAAAATATATCAGAAGGTGTCGATGTAATATTTTGTACATAAAGAAGCTCAAATAAATGAGAATGTGTATACGAGCCAAGAGACGCCACTGCTGGCAAACAAAAGATTAATTCCTGCGAGCTTCATATTTTATCTCTGTAAGTGCATTTAACAACATATACAGATTTGCATATTCATTTTTTTAAATTCTTTCATAGTGACCAGTTCTTATTCAGAAACATAATCTATACTTTGGGTCACATGTTTCTAAATTTCTTTACGAAATTCATTTTCTAAAGAAATTTGTTTTCAATCCTTCTACTAGTTTTAACAGACACAATTATAACCCAACCACAGAGAGTGGTACATGTTCCATCTGGAAACTCATGATGGATTACTAGTTCAGCAGTTCTAGTTTCAGCGTCCAACGCCGATTATACGTGTGCAATTCCTTTACTAACAGCTGCCCGGATGCTGAACTATTGAACCCTGCCAAGTACATGATAAAACTTTTCAGTCTTATATTCAATTTTATGGATGCCAGCTCAGAATAACTTTTTCAGTTGTACGGTAATTTCGATAAGAGTTGCATCGTTATAGATAATTATATTTGCTGATGTTTATTTTTTGTAGATTGTTGTATTTCCGTAATATCAAACAAATACCTCTGCATAATTCTGTAAAATAAATATTTATTGTTCTAATTTTTTTTCTGTTCGGAGCATTCACTAGCAAACACTGACAACTAAATGTGAAGATCTTAACATATAGTCTAAAATATCTATAGAAGATTATCAAATAAATGTAACTGAAATAAACATTGCAATTTTTAGGTATTTTAAAGTAAAAAAAATAGATACCTAAATTGATACTATGAAACTAGGGATTGCAATACCGGACCAAACTTTCAATACCGGTATTCGGTATTTTTTAGATCTTAATACTGGGATACCGAATTTAATACCGGTATTATAAATTTTAGAAAAAAAAAAAAGAAAACACAGGTGCTTCTTTGTTTTATTTGCCAGTTTTATAAGAGAGTGTAAATATCACAAAAAATAATATGTAACTTATAAATTATAACAGTATATAAAAAAATCACAAAAAAGTAAAGAAACAACTTATTTATTTAAATCACAAAAAAGTGTAAATATCACTATTCAGTCTATGGTACTATTACAAATTTTTGAAATGTGATTTTAAAAAACATAATGCATCAATTGTACTGTCATTAAGCCTGAAAAGTAATTTTGCGTAAAAATTAACAGCTGTCAAAAACGCTCTTTTGGCATCTACGGTAGTTGGTGATACTGTTAGTAATGTGCGACATACTTTTTCTAAGTATTTAAATCTAAATCCCTCATCTTCAAATAAATCAATTTCTCGTCGGATGGTTTTGGATATAGCTAATTTCAGAATTGTATTTTGGTTCGTTGAATTTTTTTTTAATTATCGCTAATTCTAATTTTTGTTCAAGAGACAATTCTTTTTCACTATCAACAATAGTGTCAGCATAATCTTCGATAACTGAACCGAATTCTTCTGAGTGTGGATAGGTTTGTGGTTAAAAAATTAAAAAAAAATTACTATAAACTTAATCACATTTGAATTGATTCTTTTCTTTTCTTCTTTTTCTATTTCATTTTCAAAATCATTATAATTATGTAAATACCATAAGACATTTTCTATTTCGGCATGCCTTTCTTCTGTGTAATTTTCAATATAATATATAATTTTTCAGATAGTGATGTGTGCTGTTCTTTCATGGCTGCAACATAAAATTTATTGTTACATTTGCTGTTAATAAATTAAAATATCTCCGACATAATGCCTCTATAGTCAGTTTTATTGACAGTACAATTGATATAGTTCTGGATATTAAGTCAAATTCACTATCTGAAAATTTAATTTACAGGTTTGAGTTGATTATTGCTTTTTGGATTGGATTTCTAAATTTCAAAAATCATTCCATCATTAAGAGTAAACTGTTCCAACGTGTCTTAGAATCTATTATTAACATATATTCTGTTATATTTTCAGTTAGTATATATTTTTGTAATATGGCATTTTTTGTAGGGGAACGTTTAAATATCTTAAAAATTTTTCGAACTTAATAAATTATAGGAAGCAATTCTTGATGAGTTGATATTTCATCCTCATTAGCAATATCTTATTCAACAATTACATTGTCATTATCTTCATTGTCAATATCACTCTCACTCTTACTCTCTTCAATGTCGGAATCCGACATTTCTATATCCACAGTATTTGGATTCTTCTGTTCTTTATTTTTGTGGTATAATATATCTGTTACTCCTAATTGAATTCCATGAGCATAGCATAATTGCTGATTTGCAGCAATCAACTTTCCCACTTTTTTCATAACTGTTGCTCCATTAGTTGTTATGGATACTATATCTTCTTTCAGGGATAATCTATGTTTCGCTAATTTAGATTTAAGCAATTAACTAAGCCATTAATTAGCTAATTAATTTCGCCCGTTAGGGAGACATAAAAACAAAATCGTATTCTATTTTGCTATGTTGGCAATCCCTGAACATATAGAGGAGACAATTTTAAAAATTTCTAGTAAATACCGAAAAACCGGTATTTAAACTTATGAATACGGGTATTACAAAATTGTTCAAATAGCTCAAAATACCGGTATTCGGTATCCCGGTATTGCAATCCTTATATGAAACATAATGCTTTCTATGAACACGTTATTAGTGTAATTTTATTGCGAAAACAACCTATTTCGTACTATCTTCAGAAGTGCTTCAAGATTTTGACACTTTTAGACAATACTTCATCTTCCTGATTCTCTAAAATTTAGTGACTTACTAATATGAGAACATCTAAACGCACATAGCATATTTAACACACTCGGAGAAACCCGAAAATCTCACTTACTTTTTTAATCAATTGAAATTTCTAAAAAACTATATTTCAAGGTACATATTTCTATCGTTCAACATATATATGTGGCAAAATGATAGTTTTTGTCAAACGGTCATATAAGTCTCATCGTCCAAAGTACAGGGGGGGGGGTTATAATTAAGCTTCCATTATAAACAGCATTCTACAACGAAAACGGGTGAACGGACAGCAACGAAATATAGTATATAGTCTATACACGAAATGCGCTCACGGAATTTCGAAAAACAAAACAAAAAATAGTACCAAAATGTCCACCAGAAAGGCGCCACTTCCGGAAAAACATAAAATTTAACACAATTTTAGATCGATACGGAATACAAAAACAATACTAACGATCCAGAACAAGAATTATGAGTAATGAAATGAAAAAGCTGGAAACTCCATAACGCTTCATATGCGAAGCCTCACATCTGATCAGTTACTATCTGCTGTTGAACACATGTCCCTCTACTTGAAATTCGGCAGGTGAATGAGGGTGGTCACATGGAGCACCTTTCCCCAGATCATCCTGGACATGATTAACAACTGTTCATCTTGTGCATAATCTGCTCTCGTTTCTGCAAACTGAACTTTTTTTTCTCAAACAGCGTACTGCCATTTTTTTTCCTTACCTTTTCTTCATGTGGTTTGAAGACAAGGTGATTAGAAACTATTCAATAAATGTTAATATTCTTTTTGAATTCCGTCTTGATCGTTTATTGTGTTAAATTTGATGTTTCTCCGGAAAAGGCGTCCTCTGCAGGACATTTTGGAATTAATTTTTTTTCTCCCAAAATTCCGTGAGCGCATCTCGTGTATAGTCTATGTACCAAATTTCGTTGCAGTCTGTTCATCCGCTTGCGTTGTATGATGCTTTTTATATGGGAAGTTTAATTATAACCACCCTGTATATATGAAGCAAGTTTGGTAGCTCAATGGTAAATGGTCTGTTCGGTCAACGCACCCACCCTCCATACATTTTAATTTGTTATTAGAAAATATTTTTCTATCTGTTGCTTCCTCATGCATAAATAATTTGCTTTATTATTCTCAGTCTTAAGTTATTAGGCCTTTGTAAGTAGAATGATTGATTGCTAGTTGTTTAGAATGTATATGGTTTTGTTATGCATTTTAATGATTCTTAATATTGGAAAAGTAATTATTTTGCTTCTTTACTCTCTATTGATTTAAGATTAGTATGAGATTGGCAAATCCTTGAAATTATTGTTATTTTCGTATCATTAATTTTCATTACCTCGTGTTATATGAATCTAACAGTGTAAACACATTTAAAAGAAGATTATTTTTCGTCATCGCAAAATAAATTTTAGATTTTAAAATTACTGTAAATATGATGCATTATTAATAAGAGAGCTTCATATTACTTTAATATTCTGAATATTTAATATCGTATTTATGTGTAAGTACTGAGGTGTAATGATATTATGCCAAATTACTTCAAAAAATTACTTTTAAATTCCCTTCTAAAAAATTATTATTTTGCATTCTTACAATTACACGTTCCTTTTTTCGACACCGAACCTAAATAATCTTGGTGCAATAGTTCATATCACATTTATTCCCATCAATACAGAATTGAAACGGAAAAATCTCACCTAATATTCTTAAGGAACGAAAATAAACAATTTGATTTGATTTGATTTAATCTCACGTGATAAGACTAAGCAGTTACTATGCGAAATAATTTCAGTTTCCCTCTCTTGTTGTGCATTTATAAAATTATTTTCTTATACTCCTACTCTAATTCTGCATTTTCTTGCACAGAACTGAAACAAGTTTGGTGAAATATTCCATATTATATTCTATCCCATTATTTCAAAACCGGATCACAAAAACCCCACCAAGTGTTTCTAAATAGAGAAAATAAACAATTTCAATTTCATTTAATTTCATGGTATTAAAAAAATCCTCTTTAAGTGAAATGATATTTTTCATCTCTTTTTTATTTCACTTCTAAAAAGTTATTATTTCGCATTCTAAAAATTACACTTCCCTTTTATACTCCGACCCAAACCCAACTTGGTGCAATAGTCCACACCGTATTCATTTCCATCAATACGGAAGCGAAACGGAGAAATCCCACCTAATAATCCTAAGGAATTAAAATAAACAATTTGATTTGATTTAATCTCATGGGATAAAACAAACTCCTGACTATGCGAAATAATTTCGGTTACCCTCTTTTGTTTCGCATCTACGAAGCTATTTTCTTATATTCTTACACTAACTCTTTACTTTCCTACATAAGAACCGAAACAAACTCGGCGTAATATTCCCAGCGAAAGTCAGAGTCAAGCGATCTGATTTTAAAACTGATTGCTTTCCCTGGCAATGCGCTAATCGATCGGCACTTAGGCCATTCTCCCCGAAGGTGATTCATTTTCTTTCCGCAAACAGAGTCGGACATGGGCGAGAAATTTCCAACAGCCGTAAGAGCCAGGAAAGAAGATCAAGTTAAGCGAAAGTGCAAGACAGTCCGCAGAGAATACAGAAGAAAGTTCTTTGCCTCTCTGTACTTTTCCTCCTTACAATTGTTTTTGTCTAGTTTCCACTAATGCCCGGAGGTCCCTTTTTGATATTTTTTGTTCTCAGGTTTCCTCTGGACAGAAAAAAGTGGAGCAATGTTGTTGCTGCTGCTTCAGGATTTCGTTTTGAACGAGGAGTTTGTGTCAACGAATCTTTTGATATGGCTTCCTTGTTCTTTGGGAAAAGTTATGAACCCACTTTGGGGAGAATAGTCAGCCTTTTAAAAAACCCGGCTTGTTAGTCTCCGGAGGTATCCGTACCAGGAATTGTCTTTTGTATGTGGTAATAGTTTGATTGCCTTTCGAAGGGAATACACGGAAGTGGGAATTGAAGACAAATAAGGATTAGAGAAATAGATTTGGGCAGCACTGAAGCATTTTTTGGTTTCTAGACTTTTCTATTCAAAATATTTGTTCTTTCATTTTTATATTAAACACCATAGTTGATATACCATCCAGATATGTTTAAAAGTAATGCTTGAAAAAAAATTTGGAAACATTAAGAAACTAATTTTTTTCAAAAAAGTAAACAAATATTGCAGTTTATTCTTCACGTATATTATATAATGAATTTGAAAGGTTAAGTTACATCGCTTCCTTTATATTTAATTTTTAAAATCAATATAAATAAATTTATGAACTTTCTCTGGGTTCTTATTATACATTTATTAATCATATGCTGTGTTATTTTTACATTGTGCTGAATTTATAAACAATTGTATTCATTTATAGCTAAATTTAAAGGTGGAAGAAAAAACATACTTGCAAAATATAATAGAATAAATGGATGTTAATAGAATAATGGAAATATAATATAATAATGGAAAAAATATCTTCGTGTTCTTTTGGCAATCTGATCAGGACGCTTGAATATTTTAGAACACTTAAAAGAGAAGAAATGTGTACGTAAGGATCATATCCTTATCTCCTTATAGCATCTCTTTAAAAGATTTTACAAGAGAGTTGAAAGCAATGTCCTTTATCCAATTTTTATTGTGTTCATCCTAGATATTTCCTACATAAATCAAAAATAACCTCATTATGGTCATCAAGGGTGTAATGTGATGCATTATATTTTATTGATCAGGTTAATACCAAAAGTGCATATTAGAATTAGAGTTCATTGAGAGAGTTGAACAGTTTCTCCCTTTGTTCTTTATTGTGTCCTTCAAAATATTTGTCAAGCATTTCACACTCTGTTATCGACCATCATCCATTAAAATCTAACTATGATCCACAGCTCTAGCACGGGATTTTATAATAAAAGAAAGGAGTTTTTATGGGAGGATTTCATCTGTCAGCATTCTTCAATGAAACACATTATAGTCATTTTGATCATCCAGAAAGATGCCAAATTAAATTTGACTTTAGTTCTTCCATATTTTTAGCAATATAGAAATGACAACATTTAATATCTTTTCCTCTTCAGATCAGAATGAAATTAAGTAAATGTTTAAATTCTACCTAAGCAAAGTTTAATTACTATCTGTTCACTACAATGGATGTTTTTCAGCATTCGATGAAAATCAACACATTTAATTATCTTCGTTTTCAGACTTTCATTATTAAAACTTCAGTGCACTTTGGTTATAAATTTTCTCTCATTTGTTGTAGAAAGTTTCCTACAATAAACTAGGGCGAAAGAATATTCTTTCTTCTTTAGAGTTAAGTAATTAGAAAATTACTTAATAAGAGGTTACAATTTATGAATGAATTAACATTGAAGATAAGATATTTAACACTAATGCATAAAGCCTTTCGCATTTCTGCATAAAATATCTTTTCATTTCATTTAAAAATATCTACTTACTAACTGGTTTATATAGTATATAATTGATCTAAAATACTTCATCAAACTCATCAATAAATCATCAACATTTTGGCCGTCAAAGCAATTAGATAACGAACCCAATTTAATCATCTTGCCTTCTGAACAACTAACTGAATGTGAAGTTGGCCAAAGTTGTAACCCCAGGATAGATTTAGCTCTTGAATATTCTTAAGAAAATTAACACAAAAGAGAAAAAAATATATAAAAAACCTTTCACATTCTTGCATACCAAATTTTTTCATTTCATTTAAAAATATCTATTCACTAACTAGTTTATTTAGTATAATTGATCTAAAATAGTTCATCAATAAATACTCAACATTTTTGTTGTCAAAGAAATTAGATAACGAACCCATTCTGAAACAACTAACTGAATGTGCAGTTATGCCAACGTTTGTAGCACCAGGATTTGAATATTCTTAAGAAAATTAACACAAAAGCGAAAAAAATATACAAAACTTTTCATATTTCTGCATGCCAAACTTTTTCCATTTCATTTGAAAATATATTGACTGGTTTATATAATATATATTTTAATAAAATAGTACATCAAACTCATCAATCAATCATCAACATTTCGGCCTTCAAAGCAATTAGATAACGAACCCAATTTAATCATCTTGCCTTCTGAAACAACTAACTGAATGTGCGGTCGGACCAAAGCAAATTCAGTGAAGGGCAAAATCGTTAGATATTCATTGTTCCTGCAATTCAATATAAAAGGACGATTAATTATTCACTGTGAAAATAGGAACTTTGACTTTTACCCCGAACGCGTTAGATATCTTATTTTTCTACCTCGAAACTATTTTATTCATGTTCTCTCTCTCTCCCCTTCTCTTTTATTATTAATGGATATTGTCTTTGATTTATGATGCAGAAGTCCTGCGCACGAAAGTGAGGCTTAATCAGCAGACCGTGTTTCATTTGACGTTTATATAGTGAAGTAATCAATATCCCTTACCTTTTTCAATTCACGATTGTTCCTGGGAGAAAAAAGAACTTCTAAGAGTTTCGCTGCTGATATCCTTTATAGTACTATACAGAGGAAAAGAATCTGATTTCAATAGATTTTTACAGTTCTTCCAGAGAGATGGAGTCATATTTTGAGAGATTAGATTGCCAAAGAGTTTGGAGCTCTCTTTATGCGGAAATCGATTGCATAGGATTGACTTGGCTTTATTCCAGATGATTGATATGATGACCATATTTTTCTATGGCAGTTGAATGAATCATATGGGTTGATTAATTGATTTAAATAACATAGCAATTCGAAATTGCAGTGACTCTAATTGGGGTCAAAGTTCATCATTTGGCACTATTATCAAACGTTGAGAACGATCCCCGAGCCTGTTCTGTTCTTTATAATCTTTTGCACAACACTAGTTTTTGGAAGCGTGACATAAATACCCTGGTTTTATATCTAGAGGATGCCACATACACAGGAATTGCAATAACTCTAATCGGTATCGAAGTCTATGATCTGGAAATATGATCAAATATTGAGGACGATTCCAGAGCTTGCTCGATTCTCCATAAACTTTTGCATGACACTAGAGCTTTGGCGCTTGACGCAAATATGCTTGCCTCATATCCAGAAATTGCAGTGGCTCTAAATGGGATTGTAGCCAATTATTGGAACTATGATCAAATATTGAGGACGATTGCCGATCCCACTCTGTTCCTATAAATTTTTGCACATTATTAGTGCTTGAATGCTTGACACTAATACACTTGCCTCACATCCAGAAATGGCAGTGACTCTAATTAGGATCGAAACCCACCATTTCGAGCTACGATCAGATATTGAGGACGATCCTTGAACCTCCTCGGTATTCTATAAACTTTTGCATAACACTAGTGTTTTGAAGCTTGACAGAAATATGCTTGCCTCATATTCATAAATTGTAGTGGCTCTAATTAGGATCGAAGCCCATAATTCGGAACTAGGATCAAATATTGAGAATGATTCCCGAGCCCACTCCGTTCTCTGCAAACTTTTACACAATACTATTGCTTGGACGCTTGACAACATACGCTTGCCTCATATCCAGAGGATCTTTCGTTGAATCATGTTCACACAACCACATTCTTTTGCATTTTGGCTCCCTATTAGTGCTTCGACACTAGACCCTAACTGAAATAAAGGATATCGGATCTAGTGTCTAGAGAACACAGATTGGGTTTCATCGAATTGCATTCCTTTGAGCTTTTGCGTTGGGTTGATTGAGCTTAAAATATTTAGTGACCATCGGAATTCGTATCTAGAGGAATTTTAGCAAAATCGGGTTTCGTCTATCTGCCTTTCTTTGAACTTTTGCATTGTATTGGCGTTTGGATGCCTGATTAATAGATTTAGCGAACAACGGACCTAGAAACTACAGAATCTTTAGATGAATTTGGTTTTATCTAACTACATTCCTTTGATGAAACTGTCATTGTTGTTGGATGGAAGAATTTATTGCAATATATCAATAGATGCATGTAGCTCCTCTTCCCTTATAACATTTATGAGATCTAAATCTAATTCCTAACACAATTCTGATTACAAGTCTTTCACATTGAAATTTTTATCTCAATGTATATTACATTGATATTTTCTATATGAATGAGTTTATTTTGCAATGAGTTTGTGGTAAAAATTCAATGTATACTAGGCCAATCCTTGGTTTTGAATTTATTAAAAGGAAGCAGCATTTTATAGACATTTTTTAATGCTTTGAGACAAAAATGGAAAATTTGATACTGTTTTTCATTTTTCTGGTCATATAATGCGAAAGAAGTAATCAGAAAATAATTTGAAGAACAAAGTCAAATATTGTAGGTCTCATATCAAGACAACAAAATTATTCAGAATGAATACATAAAATATAATAAAAAAAATACATATGAGTTTACATTAAATATCAATGCCTGATATTTTCAAGGTATATGATGTTTTAAAGCTAATTGTTGCACAGTTTACTTTCAACAGAAATGCAGATATCAATTCCAAAATTAATATTATAATTTTGAGGATACATAAAGAGTTATTCGAAGCTTTTTGAGACAAGACTTCATAAACAATTCCCAAGTTTTAATAAGCTGATTTTCTTCAAATCTATAGAGATATGCATAGATTTAAATTAACGCGACGTAGAAGCTTCTAGAATAAGAAGTTGCAACTTATAACTAAGCCTTAAATAAAAATGTTTTTGCATCTATTATTTTTTTTATTTTTTAGAAATTATATATTTTCTCATTCATTTAGGAACGAAAATGATTAATAACCTCATTTGTCATTAGAAAATAATTGCCCAGGCCACAAAAATAAATAAAGTAACTAAAATTATCAAAATCAATTAATAATAAATAAAAAATAGTTATGAAATAAATTTTAATGAAATTCTCTAAATCAAGTTGATTTCTATGGTAAATATTCCCTCATATACAGATAAATGTGTGTATATACAGATAAATTTGATAAAGGAAATTTTCAAAGTAAAATTCTATATTGACTGGCTTGATGATGTAACTAAGCAGACCATAATTTAAAAAGCTATATTTTAAGATAAGAAATTATTGAAATCTTAACCCTTAAATTAAAACCCGATTTAAAAAAATGATTTAAAAGGGTTTTTTTTTTAAAAAAAATTGTTTCTTAATGAAAAAAAATTATGGCTTTAAAAATTATATTTTATCTTAAATACGATTTATGGCCAAAATAAAAAATATATCCCTAACCGGCAATGCTGGGGTTTAGTTTCGTCTCAAATTTGTGAACGCTCATACATATCGAAGTAAATAACTTAATTTTCAAGTAGTAAATTTTAATTCAACAGTACAACATAAAATATCGTATTATCAATAGCACAAGTAAAATAAAAAAGGACAAATAAAAAACAAATTAATAAAACATAAGTAAAAAATATCAGTTTACTGTTTTCATCAACTCTGGTGTTATCATGAAATCTCATAAACTGATTTAACCCTTCGCACTCGGATCGTGACTCTACTCACCATTCAAGACGGTGCGTCATTTTGATGTTTTATTTATTTAATTTTAATTATTAAAAATACCTGCAGAGTAGTAAGAAGGTGCAAATCAATTAAAAGGGAGAATTCAACTTAAAACAATTGTATATATTTATTTTTCAGAGCAATAAACAAATCTTGGTATCAGGTAAATAATTATGCATCGAATTACTTTTCTGAGGGCAAAGGGTTAATAACATATTCAATATAGAGTCTATTAGTGACAACATGCATTAGATTTTTTAATCTTATTCTCATTATATTTTAGAAGACAAAATTGGATATACTGTTTAAAAGGATGGATGACTTTGAAATTAGCAAAAAACGAAAAAATATATAATTTCTTTTTCTACAATCTATCATGAAAATCTGTGCTTATATGCCATTGAAATAGCATAAAAAATGTATTGTTAAATATATATTAATATTTAGTGAAATAAACACATTTTTAATGACTTTTTCAAGAAACGATGTATCTTAGAATTTTACCTGGTGTCTTAATTTTTGAAGAAATTGAATAAAATTTACAATAAAGATTCCTGTTAAACTTTAAAATAAAATTTGGGGTTCATTTTCTATTTTCAAGTTTTTTTAGATATTAAAAATCAGTTTAAATTCAGTAAAACACAAAAATGGTTTCTATGTATAAGAAATATTCCTTATAATTATCTTTTAAATAGTTACAAAATCAAATACAGGTTTGTCTATATGTACTTTTATGGATAATAAAGAAAAATGGAGATGAAATAAAGAATTGCTTTGCTTGAAATATTTCTTAAATTGTACTTCTTCTTACTTTTTAAAAAACTCTTACACATTTTTAAAAAGAACTTTAAAAAGATATTTAATGTATTGATGCATTTATCTCTTGAGATATATAAATAAAAACCACAAAGTTTTAAGTCCATAAATCGTAAAAATGACCTACAGAGTAAGTTTCACCATCTCTTTAAAGAAAACATTAGGCATTTAAGGTCAATAAAAGATTTCATGATTTCTCATAGTTAAAGTTAGCCAAATAAATGAAAAAGCATATCATTCTTAATTACTGCAGAGGCTGCAACCCTTTTTCCTAATTCTTACACAAATTATTGTAAAATGTAAGTTCTATTCCTCATTTCAATGTCCGAATCTGGCCTATCAAGCTAACAAGAGTCACTCACATCAAAGCCCCACATGGCGAAAAGTTCATTCCTCGCCATGGCAACTGATTTGAAGATGAAGACAGACAAGCCTTTGGCAATCCGTTTGCTCATGGCCTGATGCAATAAAGTGACATGCCCAGAAACGACACACTTCATCAACCGTTCCCTCATGGGCCCTTACAGCTAATCAAATAAAACTGCATCTGACATCATTACGTTCTGCTCTCCCGACTCGCGCCAATCTTCAGAGAATAATCTGTCGGCCATTCGAGTTCCTTAATGTTTTATTTGATCCTTGGACATTTCTCGGGTTTTTGAAATTAATGATGACGGGGACTTTAGTGTATTGTCTGATGAGTAACTGATGACATCTAATGTCTAAAGTTTTAGTCGAGGAGGGGCATATTTATCTCTATTATTAATCAAAGAGAATGTAAAATGTCTGTTTATCTGTGTGCATTTGTTTGTGTCTTTATATGTGTGTTGCCCTTCTACAGAATACATCTAGAACTTCCAAATTTGGCACAGATGTACATTGGAAGATGTAAATATTCACCAAAATTAAAGCAACGGTGAAATTTTTTTGAAATAGTCTCATTTTTAAACTCTGCTGCTGTTTTCCCTGACATAATAGAATGAATATATATATATATATATATATATATATATATATATATATATATATAAAGGCAAACAAATTAGGGAAATGCTTATCATAATGAACAGCAGAGTGAAAGACATCTAAATATAAATTATATGTCTATCAAAATTTTTTACTATGTTGTTCTTTATTGCTGTTTAAGTTTCTCTTTTTAAAATTGTTTTATTATTTGCTGACTAAGAAAGCCATTAATCAATTAACCTTTTTGACCAGTATACTCATCATGGAAAATGCACTATAACAATTTTGCGTTATGACGAATTTATTCAATGACAATTATCTATATAATAATTGTTTAATTATTATATTTATAATTAATTATTTATTATATTTATATAATATATTTATGACAATTTAGACACGCATTTTCAGAAGAGGTCGAAAGAGCTAACTGGTTAAGTACAAGCAATTGACATTTTTAGTAATCATTAATCTCACCGGAATAACTGGTCACAATAGGTATCGAGTATTTCATATAATGCATTTTGGATGTTTTAATATAGATTACGTCGTATAGATTATGTTATGCATATGA
>JAPMOR010092900.1:98028-112387 GCA_026543865.1 Argiope aurantia
TTTTTTTTTATCAAAATCGATTTCAGCAAGATAACTTAAGTTGAGTTATAACGCTGATGTAATAAGAAAATAAATAAGATAATGCAATAAGATAATTGTAATAAGATAAAGAATAATTGATTGAACATATTTCAAGTAGAAAAGGCCAGCTATGAAATTTTGAAAATGGGATCTAAAGATCCAGTGAGCGGAGGACAGAGCAGAATGGCAGATAAAAAAAATCAAAAAAAACTTTTTATGAAAATCAAAAGATTATTATATGATTATTTTATTTTATTTTAAGATATTTTATGATAGTAAAATTGAATATCAATCAATCACTTATCTTAATAAAAGTTAGTTATAAAATGTCTTACTTCTCAAAGCAGTCAGTCCTCCAACAATTTTAAATAATAACACATACACACAGATATATACAATCTTGTAAATAGTTAACAGTACAGTTAAAAGAAAAAAATTACAAAACATTTCGAGCGCCATCGAATTTGCATGTATTTTGTGGCGCACTGGCTGATTGAATTTGAACCCGATTACGAAGAAGCGTGAGATAATATTCAGTAGAATTGCATGATAATATTCAGTAGAATTGCATGATAATATTTTTGCAGAATCTATATAAGGAAAAACTTTATGGTAATAATCCCTATATTACTTTTTCTTAAATTATTAATTAATTGGTTAATAATTATTAATTAAACAAGGTATAAAAAAGACATTGAGAATATGTTTTAAAAAAATATTTAAAGGCATAGTTGAATCTTTAGTCCGAAACTTAATAGCATGGATAGGTGGGTTCATTTTCCTTTATATTATTTTTAAAAATTTGCACTTGATTACAGCAATGATAATGCATATACCAAAGATGGTTTTAATACTGTTGAGTCCTAAGTGTGTATAAATACAGTTACAAAAACAAAGAAAAGCATTGTTGTTAAACCTACTTGATTATATTTTAATTTTTTTTTTGAAAATTAGTGGTAAAAATTTCTCAGAAAAAAATGATATGACTAAAGCTAATATTTTTAATTTTAAATTGATACAAAAATGATATTTGTGCAGTGAAGTATTTCAAATTTACTGCAAAAAAAGGTTTAAATTTAAAAATCCAGAAATACTTGTTTTGGTTTCGCATCCTAAATGCCTTATAATTCGTTGCTTTAATTTTTAGTTTCAATTCAAAAATTATTAGAAAAGTATCAATTGTGCTTAAAATCTTAAGAAATGAAATGTTGAGTATAGCTCTATTTATGCAAAAAAGATAATACCTTTCTTTAAAAATATAGCCACCAATCCTGCTAAGCTCCTGAGATGTCGAATGCAGACAGGAAAAAGCATTAGAAATAAATAGTAAAATAAAACTAGACTTACCACAAACTGAAAAGAAGGGGAAAAAAAGTTGTTAAGTACCATTAAAGTAAAAGAGCTCAACTTTAAACTTTTTTTCTCCACATTCTGTGCCTTGGAGAGAAATTTTTTTTTCCAAATTTACATCAATGTCACGCCCGGCTTACAGCTCAATACGATTCAAAAAGCTTTTATGTCTATTTTTTTTAAAAGTCGTTTTTATGTTTTTTCCGGGTTTTTTTTTTTTCAATTTACGCAAGCCTAGAGAAACATGTAGCGCATTGCAAAACTTTGGAATGCACTTATTTAATGCGAGTAAGTTATACCCCGCCTTATTTTTATTCCTTTTAAAATGCCGTTCAAAATGCGAGGTTGACTTGAATGCTAAAGTAAAACGGGTTCTTTTTCTGGTCACGTGGTATTCAAGAATTTTTTTTAAAAAATTCCCGTTTATCTTGAAAGTTTTGCATATAACTAAGCAATGATTGACACTTCGCAAAGAAAAGAATAGTTTATTGAAGGGAAAAAAATATCCTGGATAAAAATTTTATTCATACGGAAAGTTCGAATCCATAAAGAGGAAAAAAAAAAAATTTTTTTTAACAGAATCTTACTATGGATTTTCTTATCAATTTATTTCTACCTATATTGATATTTATCAGAATAGTAAACAATGAATGCATCAATAATTTACTTACAAAAAACTGTGAATATATCAATTCTTAAATAAGCATATAAAATAAATTTAATGCGACTCAACATTTTATTCTTAAATTACACATATTACATAGGAAATAAATAATACACAAAGTTTCATTAGATTATTTTATAAAAATAATCATTGATATATTTGGCGATCGTCTGGATTAAAAGTTTTTCATATATAATCTTTTTAATGTAGAAACTACTTTTGTGCAAAATATTATAAAACAAGATTTTGAAGAGATATAGTAGACAATTTTAAATAAACAGTAGTAGAGTAAAGTTAAGTGAACTCTTTTATATTAAAGTTATCTTACCACCGCCTTAAAATATCTTGCAAACGTTGTAGGACCAAAACTAACCAGAAACGGACAAAAGTGTCATGTTCAATATGTAATGTTTCCATTGTGTGCAGCTCCTCGTTTTACATTGTTTCACCAGAATAATTAAAAATAATGCATTTGGTAATTTACATTGTATTTGGTTTTCCTACCACTTATTTCATGTGTAATTAATATATTTTTAATTTTGAAATAACTAATAATAAATAGTTTTACAAAAATGCATATTAATTTGTGAAATTATTTTTTTTTTCGTATTTTTTCCATTGAATAAGTCAGTAAAATGTCCTTGCTTGTATTTGGTGGGGATAAATATGTTACTACCCCTGTTATAAACAGCAGTCACAAAATATTTTTAAAGAAAATATATTTTTTTGTCATAAATGATATTTTTTTCTTTAATTATAGCGTAAAATGTGAATTTTGAAAGAAAACGTTAAAGGATTAAACTGTAAATGTAGGCAAGCAAAGAAGTACAAAGAAGCAAATTTCATTACTTCGAACTCATCTGCTTTAAATTTTCGAAAATTTAATAAAAAATCAAAGAAAATTATACAAAAAAATGGAAATTGGTATTTTAGAAAAGAAAATATTATTAATTTTAAGATGGAGTAAATTTTTCTTCCGAATTTGTTCCAAAATTTCTGAGGAAAAAAAAGGGCAAAATATTAGTTAGCTCTCATAGCTTGAAATCGCAGCTGTTATTGAACATCTGCTTCGTTTGCTTACAAGAACTTTATTTTTCTTGCTTTCGTTTAAGCGACTGGCATATTGACTTTGAAGCATTGTTAAATCAATACTTTGAAACAACTGAAATCCTGATAAGAAAGATATGTATTGAAATAAGACAATATATTCATTAAAAATATTGTATGTTAGTTCAAAGTTAACATTAATTTTAATGCATCTAATTTTCTAAAAAATAATAACTGCTGAACGAAATAAATACAGAAATAAAAATTGATGTCATTGTAAAAGAAATCTTAATGGTTAATTTTAAATGGTTTAAAATATCTTTTCTTGAATAATTTTCCTCTAAGTTAGTGTTAAAAAAAAGAAAAATTTTGGTAAGCCGGTGAACAAAACTGTTATTCAATCTTAATTCCTTGTCCTAACCATTTATATATCCCAGTGTCATAAAAATAAAGTTTATTATACAAAAGTGTTCCAGGCTGTTGAAAATGGAGATAGAATAATTCTGCATTCATAAATATATTTTGAATGTATGGCACAACATATAATTGCAATAATGGCGAGAAAAATATATCTATCACAATAATATATCACGATATTATCAAAGAAGAATATTCAAATTAAATGAAAAGCTGAATCTAAAAAGTAGAAAATCTAATAAGTTGACACTTTTCTTCTGTCATATGAGGATTAACAGTTGTTTAAGAATTGAAAATGATTTATATTTAAATTTAGGAAAAGCTTTGCATGAGCATAAAAAGTACAATTTAAAAATTCAAAATTATTTTAATACTTAATTTAAATTGTAAAATTAAAAGCTGAAAATTAACGTTTGTATTTAGTTGTATATGTAATATTTATTCAAATTGTGTATATTATGATATTTGTAAACAATGTAATAATAATATTTCATATAATTCATTTACATTTTGTTATTATTTGTTATATTATATTATTATTTGTAATTATTTATTGCATTTATTTTATGCCATTTAAAGTATTAGGATGTATTTAAATATTCTTTAATTTATTTTTAAAAATATTTTAGTCAAAATTAGATAGCTTTAAAAATATATTAAATCGTGAATCTAAAAATTTATATGATTCAACAATACTTTTCATTGTCATAGCTTCCAGTTTTATTGCTACGCTCGTTGCAAAGATATTAACTATACCTTTTATGGTTAAGTTATATCTATTAAGTTAGAAGTAACAGTTAAAAATAATATAAAAAAGACGAATCAAGCGTAAAGTCTTATTACATTTCAAAATTTCTGACTATGATGTGAAATCACCTTTAAAGTTTTATGATTAGCAATATAATCAATAATTCATTATATAAGATGGAACTGTGACCTATATAAAAGTTTGAAGATAATTCTTTGCGTATAATATATTCTGATCTTATCAAACTGATCTTAAAAGTTGTCTTTCATATTATGAATAAATAGAAATAGGTTAAAATTGTGTTGAAAATACATATTTTCTTGAATGAAATATTAAGACTCAGGTTCATTTCGAATTCAGATATTTTTTTTTTCTCTTTTTCCAACTGCGTTGAAAATTTATTAAAGTAGTGAGTGACATGCAACGAAAAATAAAATTTTAATATTTTACATATTTATGAGCTGGGAATAGGTTAACATTTTCTATAGTAAAAGTTTACGTAAAGAAAATTCTATTTCTTTCATATTTCGATAAATTTTAAATAATTTCCAGAAATCATTTAAAAATATTTTTTTTGTCTTTAAAAGAATTAAGGAAGGTGAATTAATCATACATTATATATTTTCATGAATATATTATTTTCTTTTTAAAGTTTTTAATAAATAATGCTACTAAGATATTACAAAAGAATTTAAGAAAGAGATTTCTTATTTTTAAAGCATTAATGTTATAAAAAGCTTATATATACGAAAATGGGAGCTCTTAAATCAGACGGTGTCAAATAAACATTCTTTAAAATTAGATTTTGTAACTTATGGTTGAAGGCTTTTAGAAGTTATCTTGAAATATTTATAGAAAATATGCGTTCTCTTTAAAATATTTTTTTTGTTTAGGATTCTTTCTTAGGAGAGTTACTAGTCTAGTCTAGATCTGGGTCTTCGAATGTATATGACCAAAGAGACATTTAAAATACATAGTCTTCTTATCGTTGTCTCATATGCAATAATGTGTCATAAATGTCATTTCCTTGTCCGTTATGTCCTGTATATTTACTGTTATATGTATGAAGAGTTTTAGGTTTGCCCTACTTGAATAAGGACAACAATTTCATTTGTATTGTTGTTCCATTCGCATATTTCTATCCGATTTCTTTTCATTCATAAATGAAGGGTATTTGGACTGAAATATTTGGAAACATCCTTTCTTATTCTGTTGTTATTGATATTTCGTTGCACTCTTGTTAAGAATACAAAAAATTCAATTTCATATTATCAACAGAGTATGACTGATTGGTTTAAATTATAATGTGTGAAGAGACAAGACTCTTTATAATTTAATTCTGAGGCAGATTAAAATAATGGCAGAGTTTCAGGAGTAGTTATTTAATTATTTTCAAAATTCCACATTTCACAAGACAAAACAAACACGAACACGAAAATGCACGACACTCACATAGAATACAATCTAATAATGAGCCTCAAGAAGAATCATGGGAAATATACCTTGATGTTAATGAGGTATCTGTTGTATTAAAAGAGAAGGTAGTAAGTAGAGTTATGTAACCGAACAAATGTAGAAAATAATGGTTTAGAAAAAAATATTTGAAAGTAATTTTGCTGTATAGTTAATATACTCACTGCTATGAGTTACATATTGCTTTAGAATTCCTTTACTGGAAGTAATTTGGAACGAAATTTTCAGATTGGTTATTTTTCGTTCTTACTTTAGAATTCACTTGAGGAAGAAAATATGGAATTAATTTAAATAGAATGTAATTTGGAATTTATTTAGTTTAGACTATTTGGTACGAATTCAAGGACAATGAGTTTCAATTTATTGTATTAGAATTCATTTACTTGGGCAAATATGATGCGAATTTAATTAGATTTGGGAAACATTGGTTTAATATTTTTATTAGATGAAATTTTTGTGGATTTTAACAAGTTGAAATCTATGAATTATTTACTAATTTAGAATCCATTTATTGAGGAAAATTCGAGTGAATTTTAGCAGGCTAATTAAAAGAAATTAGTGCTTTAGAATCTATTTACATAAAAATGTTTGGTGCAAATTTAAATACGTTAATTGTTTTGTTGGAAAGCATTTTGATCAGAATTCTAGAAGTGAGTGAGGAATCGAGTATTTATTAATTACTTACTATTAATATATTATCACTATTTATTAACGATTAGTTACTTTGATAAATCATTTAATAAAAGATAATTGGCATGACTTGCTATTTATTAATTATCAGAAAAAAATTTCTTCGAATATCGCTTTAGAATACATTGATTGAAAGAAATTTATAATGAATTTTGGGATGTTGATTGATTTGAGTAAATGTATTCAATATGTACATTTATTCATGAATCAATAAATGTATTTCAATATGTATTCATGAATCTTATAGATAATTGTAGTTTTAAATTATAGTTTTGCAAAATACATAAAAATGAATGATTGAGATTGAGATTTATGTTCGTTTTGTGCATTAAGAAATAATCCAGATAGTAATTAAAATAGAATATTATGAATTTTATTATATGTTTCAGAATTTTAAAGTAAATTGTAGATAGTGTTGTAGCATAAATAATTAAACAGAAATAACAAAGAACATAGTATTATGTTATAAACTTACTTTTTAACTACTATTTCGAACCTGTTTTTTGAAAAATTCAGGTCGTTTACAGAAAAATCTTCGTATTTTTTATTTTTGAATTATATAATTAAATGCGCCTTTATAAAAGTTCTGAAACTTTTTGACAGTTTGCAACTATAAAACAACTTTACCCCAATGACGACTTATCAATGCAGAGAAAGACAATAATGTAAAAAATATTTACAAAAGAGGCCTTTTAATATTTGTTGAATCAGAAATTCTAAGACATGTATTATACTCCTTGATTTTTTATTGTAAGAAACGTACGGGATTAATTATTTCTTTATGTTGTATTGTTTCAAATGAACACAGACGTACATTGATCTAAAACTTTAACGCAGGATCCATTTATTTTTCACTATGAAAAGAATTTAACTGCTTTCTTACAAATGAATTTAAGTAAAAGTTTAAATAATGAAAAGTTTAAAGCAGGAATAGTTGATATATTTAAAGGAGTAAAGAAGTGAAATAGCAAAGGAAATAGATACAAAGTAAACAGTTATGAAAGAAGGAAAAAAAAAAGAGAGAGAGAGAGAGAGAAAGAAAGAGAGAGAGTACAGCAGGGAAACTGTAACAAAATGTCTATTTCTGCTTTGTCTTAAGATTAATGATAAGATATTAGTTTTGAAGCTTCGCAAGGATATGGAAACACCGCTCTTCTCTATTTTTACTATATTTTATCACATGGATAATGTGGTTTTGAACTCAGATTGGAGTAACTGAAAGTTCCAGCTAAGTGCACCCCTTCGACTTGACATCTCTCAGAATTTTAAGTTATTGCATATAGAATGTGTTTAAAAATACTTTTTATTTTTATTTTTAATGGATAAAATAATGAGAATTTCATAAACGAAGAACTGAAAATAGGATCGGAAAATGTATACTAAACTTTTTCAATTACGTGCATAATTAGCACTGTTTTTTTAATAGATTAGCGTAAACATCTTACGATTTTGATACCTGGTACAGTTATAATTGTCTTTGCATGAATTCAGAATATTTAGATATTTCAACTGTATCAATATTAAAAGGCCTCAAATGCCCGTTTAAAAAAACTACTACGATCGCCCCTTGAGTGATGATATCATTGTGTAGTTTCCTCCTGTTTAGTTTAGTGTGATGAATTGAATACCCGAGTGCGGTCGCTCGAGACGTTCGTCTAGTTTAGTTTGGGGGGGACGTGCAGGCTTTTTGAAAATTTTCAAAAGAATTCCAGTGTGGCGAAATCCGGGTAATTTTCCGTGCTTGAAAAAGGAATGGAATCTTCCTGCTGTATGAGTGGTTGGTCGTGAATCAACTTTCAACCCTGGATTCCGAAAATATCCTAGTCAGGCCAAACGATCCGTTTTAGGGCATGTGTGTCTTTATAGGAGTGATAGGCATTAATTAAACGATTTCCTTTTTTTTAGCACCCCTCAAGAATATGGGCTGTCATTGTGTCATTGTAAAGAATTCTTTCCTATGTTTTAAAGAGCAATGGGGGGGGGGGGGGGGGGTTCCAACATTCTGAGGGATCAATTAACCTTAAGAATGAGAATGTTAAATAAACTCAAAGGCTCGGTGGAAATTGTCGTTACAAATAATGAGATGTATTGAGCAAAGGAGTGCCTATCAAGAAAATATTAATTTTCTGAAAATCAACTGAAATCTGTTTCCTTGCATAGTTACTGTTATTTATTTAAATTTCATGCTTAGAGATTTTCCATCACGTTGAATTATTGAAAATTGAGAAATTACCATTCAAAAATTAGAATTACTATTACACTAAATTAGAATTGCTATTCAAAAGTATAAAGGTGATACGAAAATAAATATGAAAATATCCCCTTAGAAAAAAGTAATTCGCATGCATTAGCGACAGATATATATATAATCTTTATTCATTATATAATCTAAATATAATCTTTATTCTAAATATAATCTTTATTTCATTCTTTTAACGTTTATAGATTGTGAGCTCTAAAAAGTACTTGGTTTCTTTTTTTGTGGATTATGCAACATTAAGTTATTATTTAAAAAGGTTATTCAATAATTCTTAAAGATATGAAAATCGTAAATAAGTTATGGGTACATTACGCGTGAGGAAATGCAAATTATAAGTGAAAAATGCAGTTATAAAATAAATCACACTTTCCACATCATATCTGAAATTTAATTTGCCTAAAAACATTAAAAACGGGGGAATATTCTTTCTGTTTTATTATTTAATCTCATAAGTGGACTCGGCTATACAATGGGGAACCAGCCCAAATATTCGCATTTCGAGATAGAGCTGAGCATGACGTATCAAGGAGTGGAAAGTATTAATGCGAAATAAAAATTTCCGAAATCGGTACAATGCTTATGGCTGGAAAAACTGTCAAGTATTTTCTTCATTGAGAATGTACAGAGAAATAGAGTTTTTACGATTTGTCATGAAAGCAGAGAAGCGTTTTGGTGTTGGAGCAGGGGCATGCAACCCTTGATGCCATATTCAGGAATCAAGATCTTTCTTAAAAATAAAACTTTTTAAGATCGGTCCAGTGATTGGGGTTAGCAAACTCTACAATTGGATTTCGTAGGGAATCTGAATTGGGCGAGTGCTTTGTCGATTGCTTTAAAAAATGTTGGGCGGTGGAAGGTAAACACACTCCTTAATGACATATCAAGGGTGATAAACTTTCTTATCAAATAAAACTTGTTGAAAAAGATTCGATGGCTTGAGTTGGTGAATTCTGTCGCCAAATTTGGTATAGAGAGTATGTACTTTTCGGAGTTTTCTTGAACATAGATTATGTAGGAGGGCAAGCGACACTTTATGAATTAACTTGATATCATGAGCCTTCATTTGAAGTAAAAATTAGTAAAATCGGTTTGCGCTTGGGACTGGGGACTGGTTCATTGATTTCTTTTATTATTTTAAATATACAGATTTTTACGTAGTTTTATGTGCAATTGTTTGTCCTTGATTCGATTTTAATATGACAGTTAAGTAGAACTGAGCTGAACCATATAAATTATGAAAGTTAGAGAATCCGATATACTATTTAATTTAATTAAGGAACAATATTTTATTAAATGGCAAATTTTTCATTTACTGAATTGCCTTTAAATGATAAAATTACAAAATTGCTAAATAATAACTATAAAATAATTAGGTAATGATGGATTTAAGGCATAAACCTTACTGTGAAATAAATAATACCTTCAATTATAAGTTTAAAGTGTAACTTGGCTTTTAGCTCTAAAGCTTTTAAACATCGTCTTCGTATTTTATTTGCAAATCACTTAATTATATTAAGTAATTCAATTAGTTCGTTGATATAGCGTATATTAATTCTATAATCCAATATATTAATATTTTGTGTGCTAACTGAATAATACTCAAAGGATTCGGAAGCATATTTAACTATAGAAAATAATAAAATACATAAAATCTCTTATTATGTCCAAAATACAATTGGATTATAGCCTTAGAAAAATTGCATCCTCTTTATTTTCAGCTGATAAACAACATAATCGCGTTATATAATTCCATTATTGTGCTAACAATTTGTAAATTAATTGAATAATCTAATCTGATATTTTGTGCATTAACTGATTAATTCTCTAAAGACATTTTGCGCATAATAAAGAATATATGAAAAGGGAAAATAGCGCAAATATAAATCCAATTTTCCATAATATGTAAAAGAAATATAATAATCTTATACACTGGCTTAAGACAGGATCTTTTCAAAACTTCCCAGCAGTTTCACCCCATTTGCTAATAAAAGATGCAAACATGAGCTTTTTCTGCGACCTTAATCCCAAATTTACCTCCTCAATTTTCAATATAACCCTTCCATCTAAAATTTAATAGAGATAAGTGACATCACGAACCTATATATATAGCTTCTCAAATTCCAGGAGCAAGCTTTAAAAGAGCCCATGAATAAATAAAGTACTATATAAGCAGCTTACACTTTCCCTACGGTGGAAACATCTTCTATGACAGACCTGAAAAAAACCTTTCTGCCAACCTACAACAAAAGCTGATAAAAATATTTTAACGTTCGCTTCTCACTTATAGAAGAGCCCTTAAGAAGTGTTTTATCTTTGAAAGCGGTATCTGGCATGGTAAGTATCGTGTTCTTTTATATCCCCTTTTCCCCATTAAACTTAATTCACCATCACTGTTTTTTCCCCTCTTTCTCTGTCTCTCTTCGGGTGCTAATATATTCTCATCTTTCTCACTTGCCTCCAACAATCTTTGACTCTCCATCCCCCAACACAGCGTGATAAGACATCGTCGCGTTGTAATGGACTCGTCCGCATATATCATGGCTTAGACTCGAGGTGCCTTTTGGGTGTAAGACATGCGACATCGGGAAGGGTTGCCGTTCCCATTGGATTTTGTTATTTTCGAAAAGAATGTATCGAGTGGTGAGAGTTGGCGATATTTCAATTACGCCAAGTTCTTCCACATGGAGAAGTTTCCAAATCAAAAGCATTAGAAGTAGTTTTTGTTTGCTATTTTAAAATTTAGTTTGTTCTTGGTGTGAAATATTCGATAATAATTAATAAAAGTATTTATCTTCAAATTCTATTGATTTTTTTTGTCAAGTGAATTATTACAGCCATATTTCAATCAATTATATGCCAATTAATTACATTCTCAAAGATTTTTGATAATAGTTTATTGAGCTATAAGTGCAAATGAGCTGTGACAATGTTACAATCATTGTAATTCTGTAAGTGCAAATTTAGTAACTCTTTCTTAAAATTTCAGAAAAAATATTCTTTATGTAATAATTTAAAAATAACAAACAAAAGGGATTTGATTAAAAAGTGGAATATTTTTAAGTATTATTCCTTTCAAATATATCAGATAAATCAAATTAAATAGTTCAAATTTTTATAATTGTCTTTAAATTTCATCATTCTTGAAAATAAAAGCAGGACGATGTATAAAATGCACGAAGAAATTTATTCAATATTCAGACGATTTTTAATAATTGGAAACAGTTTTCTTTTCTCTTCTAATTTTTTTTTGTAATTTTTTCGAAAGATTTAGTGATAGCAAATACAAAAAATGAACATCCTTGGTAATATTTTACATTCTTTAATTCTAAATTCAACAAGTAATTATTAATTTTAATTTAACTTAATTCAATAAATAACTTTTCATTTTTCATTTTTCATTTATTTATTTCATTTTTAATTATAAAAATATATAATTTCATTATATATTTTTACTCATCAATGCATAGTTAATTAAATAAAAATGTATATTATTTTAAATGTGTTGAAATATTTTTTAATTCATGAATTCTAAAACCGTTACTTGTGTTTTCTAAAACAAATAATCATTAAATTTTGCTATGAATTTAGTTAATGTGCTAACTAATCAAACATCGATAAAAGATTTAAAGGTTTAAAACGTTTAATAAAACAGCTTACAGTTTCAAATATTTAAACCTTTCAAAACACATTCTTTATTTGAAAAAACGCCATCTTCTTGATTTTAATGATGTCCCAGGAATATTATTTGATTAATATTTCAAATTTAACTTTTACTATTTCATTAGCTTCTTAACAAAAAAGATAAAGATAGAATACAACGTATTTACATTAAATTCAACTTTTAGCTATTGTCTTATTTCATTTAATAGTTAAAATAATTAAGCGGATGAGAAGTTAATAACCAAATGGTATTTCCCTAAAGAATAAGAGTAATTAAAAACGACTTCTGAAGACTATAAGCGTAACAATTTATTCTTTTAAAGTTAATGAATGTAAATTGCGTGTTTCAAAGCAAAAAATTTGAAACTGCCTTTCAAACGTTTATTGTGGTACGTTCGTGGTTTATATAAAGTATATTTATCACTGATGGCGATTGAATTATGAAATGACACGGTCGTATGGTAAATAGCAAATCTGGAACCAGTAAAATCTCGTATATAAAGAAAATCAAACAGTTTCATGATCTATACGAAGCATTTTTACGTCGTGCATTTATCATTTAGGAGTTATTTCAGTAGGGGAGGGTGTGTCTGTGTATTTGATGTTCGTAAGCCTCAGCCTTTGATCTGAATGTACCAGTTTCGGTAAAAATATAGTTTCAAGGATGAAAATGTACACCTCTGAGCGATTTTCTTTTGAAATTATAATTTTTATTCTTATTAATTGAAATTTAAGCATGATTTTGACGTTTTTCCTCGATAGTTTTTAAAAATATTATTACACAAAATAATTTCACGTAGATTTAAAATTCCAATTTTTTTTTATAAAACTAAATTAAATGCTTGATTTTTTCTGTGCATATATATCTGTATCCCTGATGTTCTGTAAGCCTCACCATTTGACTTAAATGCACCAATTTTGGTAAAAATATTGTTTGAAGGAGGAAAACGCTCACCTCTGAGCGATTTTTTTTTGAAATTTTAATTTGAATTCTTATTAATTGAAAATTAAGTATGATTTTGGAGATTTTCGGTGTTGATTTCAAAAATATTATTGCACGAAATAATTCTCACACAACTTTTAAATTCCAAAAATTTAGTTTTTTTTTATGAAACTGAATTAGTTCTCTTATTTTTCTGAATAAAAAAATTAAGATAATTTTGATTGATTTTTAACTATTTACTTCATTGTTGAGAAAGAATTCAAAATGGTCCCATTCTTTCATCCAGTATTAAACCGCTTTTATTTCTTCTATTCCTGAAAAAGCGAAATTCTATTTATTTTCTGCTTAGTTATGAAGAATAAAGAGAGCGACATATTGCGAAAAAAAGAAGGAAATTCGAAAATAGATTACAGGCACCGTTATATTTTTAATAGCCCTATGATGTCACGGAATTTGAATTCATTAGGAAACAAAATAAAGAGAAAAAAATGTAAGACTATTAAAATAACACACGACTTTAATGTGTGTGGCAAATTGATATTTAAAAATACTTTTTTGTGGAAATCTTGATAACAAAGTCATTCATAAGAGAATTAATAGAAATTAAACACAGCCAATATTCCTTGTGAACTATCTGGTCGCAAGTGGTGGATTTAAGACTAAGCAGACTAGGCAAAAGTCTAGGGCAGCTGAAATAATAAATAGAGCAGCTGCTAGGCCTATTAAGAAAATGTTATTATCTTTATTGGAAAATGAATCAATCTATAAAAATATAAATTCCATGAATTATAAAATATTTAAATTGTACTAACACATTGTCAAATATTATTGGCCCATTCCTTTCTATTCTATTATGATCACTATTATTTATTGTAATATTTATAATACCAGACATCTATGCGGATAAAGCTGTGTAAAAATTAAATTATGTAAACAGGGATTCAATGTGGTCATAAGTAATAATAATTAATAATTAAAAGTAATAATTAAAAAAATAAATAAATAAATGACAATTTCACGAAATCTCAAAAAAAAAATTAATCTATATTGTTAAAAACTATTAAAATGTAAAATTAAATTAATCAA